>JAAAKB020018416.1:0-14866 GCA_010014835.2 Apostichopus leukothele
AAAGTATATGTTATTATGAATTGTACATTGTTTGGACTCTTGTTGGAATGATAATAAAAAAAAATAAAGAAAAAAAAGAAAAAAGAAGCTTATGTTGCTTTGGCAACATACAACAAAAATCTAGTATGTCTGTGTCTACTTTGCAGGAAAACTCTATATTGAAACTATTATTGTCATCATCAGGTGTTAATAAAACTGGCCGATAGCTTCAATTTGGGGGAGATCATTTTTAGGAATATATTCCTAGCAATCACACTCCATGAATGTAACAAGTTTTGGTGGTATCTGCAACTTTACATTGTATTATTTTAGTATTTGAAATAGCAACCAGATTAAACTGCTACAACTTTTTACCTTCTTCAAATTTCCACACCGCATCTTGCAAAGTGCAACCTACCTATACTCTTCTAAAAGGTATTTTTATTAGTAAGCTATAGTCATGTTGTTGTGTAGTACACAAATAGTATGTCTATGCCTATAATTTGCACAAACACTCTTTGATGAAGCAATTATTGCCATCAAATGACACCACTGACTGAAAGCTTCATTTTGGGAGAAATCTAGGAATAAATTCTTGGCATTCACACAGAATATTTTGCACAGTCTGTCTTCATTCCAGCAAAAATAACAGTTTTTGGTGGACCTGCAACTTCAGGTCGTATTATTTTAGTATCGAACTAGCAACCAGCTTAAATTGCTACATTTGTTTACCTTCAGCAACTTTCCACACCACATGTTAATATAGATTTGCAATCTACTGATTTTTGCAGGAATAACATAACCCTTCCAGCCATCCAGATAAAACTTCTTCACAAAGGTATTTTCACTGGTAGACTATAGTCATGTTCTTGTGCATAGTACACACATTAAATACAAACTGACAATATCAGGTTTTAGCAAGTTTCAAAATATCTTGAAAAGAATATCAAGGAATTTGCCCAAAACAAAAACAAACATTGTGCAAAATGGAAGAAGAGAGAATGAAATTGAAACAGTTCACTTACATGAGAAAAAAAAATTTTTGTAACAATGTTTGCTCTTCTTGCAACAAACATGATATTTAAATAACAAATTTTACAAAGTAACACCAAAAGGACGAGTGCATGCAAGGGAGGCATAAAACACCAGGCTCTCCAACAACATACTATTATATAAAAAATACTTTGTCATGGCGCATACAAAAACTGCTATCTTGTTGCATGCAAAACTTGTATGTGCAATTATATGTATTATATATGTATTATATGCAATCATATACTGTAATATGTGTTCATGATACGTAGGCAATAAGCATATATGTAAAGAGAATGAGAGATATCTGATTTTCAGTTCAAACTAGCTATGTACATCATATGGATCTGTTAAAACATGGGAAATGTATTGTTGGAAAGTATCTGAAATCTACCTCAAATAAAGTAAATCAGCAATGAAAAACTGACTGAGAAATTACGAACACATTTGGGAAAGAGCAAAAAAAAAATTTCTTATATAATAATAAAATAAAAATGAAACATGGGCTACGATGGGATTGGAAATAGTGACCTCAGGAATGTAGCCTGAGCCTGGGACTGGATTGAATCTCAAAATTTCTCCGCTCTTTTCAAGCTATATCTTGTCTGGAAATTTGAAGCAAGTCTTATCTGTCTGCACCACTTTACTGCACTCCTCTATCATCTCAAGACTAATTTTATGGTAATAATTTCATTCTTTTTTTGTTAAATACTGTGCGTCCTCTAGCCTGCTACGTGATGTGTGGATACAAGCAAGCTCCTCGACTTCTCTAACTTGACACAATGTAGACAGTCAGATGACATATAGAGTGAACCTTACATGGGAGACAGAAGTAGAGCATGGTATCGTACGTCATCATAGGTCATCAAAGCAGACAAAGTAAAATGAAAGGGAAGGCTGAGTAGTATTACTAGATGACGTCAATCCCGTTCCATTTAAGAGTAGCAACTTGGGATAAGCAACGTGACTTCTGACCAAAGGTCAATTATGTGAAGACAAAACTGTTGTTATTAGTTTTTTATTTTTATAAATATTCAAAAATTCTGGAAATATAAGCATTGGGAAATTCAGTGGCAGCAAGGGGGGGGGGGAGACATATGCTCCCCAATCACAATGCTTCCCCTACCATTTGGATACAGTACAACAGAACTAAAACCCCTCTGCTCCCTAAATTTGCCTGTGGTGTGCACTATATACAGGTGCATTTTGGCACTTTGAAAGTGTTTTCCAAACAGTGTTTGCTTGCCACACACTTGCATGTTCAAATTGTACCTTCTTCCCAAGAACACCAGAGACACTTGTCAATGCTGGTTGTTCAATCCATACTGCCAAGCTATTCTGGATTTTATATAAATGTACCAGGATGAAAGGTCAATTCCAGAATGCTTCCTGTATCATCATCATCATCATCATCACCACCATCAGCATCATCATCATTATCATCATTATCAGAACATCTTCAATCATGTGACATCTGGCTTCTGATCGTTGGAAGATCACAGAGTCTGAGGAAAGAATCTAACCGACGTCGTCGTCGTCTTCTCGGTGACCTGACGCAAGCAAGGCTTCAAGACCTGTGACGCCAAATGAAGCACCCTTCCATGAAGTGATCAATACTCTCAGAGTCTGGCAAAGACAGAAAGATGAACTACTTCCCATCCGATGCAGCAGAGCCTTGCAGTCGTCTTGACGAGCCTCGGAGATGCCTGGCAGGCACTTAAAATGTGACACCTGGTAGTATTCCATGGACAATTTTACGGTAAACCCTCCAACTAGAGAGTGACGCATCCGAGGGGGCTGCACCTCGAAATCAATAAATTGATTGTATTAGACTGCGTGTCCCTCGTAATGAATTTGCATGTGTAACTCAACATAGATATTATGCAAGTCTTAGATATAATGAACATGGAGAAAATTCGCAAGCCCGAAAAATTATGAAATCAAACATCCCGTTCATATATTTATTAATCTTGCAATAAATATGACGATGCAAGAAGACTCGACACTCTCTCATAATCGATCAAATTTGTGGAGTTTATTCTCTTACTCATTTTCTTTCCCGTAAAAGTCAGCATCTACTCGTGAAACAGAGAGATGGAATAGAATCTTATTTCTGGTAAAGGATAATTTTCAACACTCATTCTTCTAAATTCTTCTAAAAGGGTTAAAGCCCCATCTTCCTTCTTTTCTCAATCTTAATTATAAGACACAAGACTTATATTTATATTTTTTAAGTGTTTTACTATGACTCTCCTGTGATCCTCAATACTCCTCAATACTTGCAAAGAAATAGAATCAACGTCACCAACTGCAAATAGAAATGTCGTCAATGACCTCTGAAAACGTACGGAAGTTTGGAAGTTTAATTGACATATTTATAAATCTATATAGACTGTAGATCTTTTGACTGCTATCAAAAGAATTGTGATAATGCATGTACCTCACGGTCCAAGTAAACTCTCTTATCCGTGACCATTCCATCAAATGGTACAACACAAAGAGCAGATGCGTTCGGCATCACTATATACGTAACACACGATGTAGTATAAAGTAATTACGGAACAGTATTGTTTTCTAATTATTTTACAAGTTATGCTGGCTCAAAACTATGCATGTAGACATGATATCTGCTGCCATCATATGATAAAGAAGTTAGCCAATAGCTGATACATAATCATTTAAATTAACTTGCAGTAACTATAAATGCATCAACCCAACATCTCCCGTCCTTGTAACATCTCCTTGCCTGGCCAGAGCAATGTGAAATGAGTTCAGACAGTACCCTATTTGGATAAAAGAATAACCTCAAAGGAACAGACTGAAGCTAGCTTCTATGACAAATATGGTACAGGATAGGTATGTTTCTGAAAGACAGATACTGGATTAAACTGATCTTTTTAGCTCTGAATATGAAATGATGTGACTGCAGTATGTAAGCATTATTATACTGTCTAATTTGTCTTCTTTGTACCATAGTCTAAATAAAATACTTCTGTACTTCCATGGTTAGGGCTGGGTTAGGGATTAGGGCTGGGTTAGGGATTAGGGCTGGGTTAGGGATTAATTGGGTCACCAATGGATGGCAATTGGATACCTTGCTCTTCAATAATTAATTATATCCTATTCTATGTTATTGCAAAATGCAGTTTTCAAAACCAGAATTTGGTATGTCATGATTCAGAATACATAGGACAAGCTATGACACTGGGAGTTGAATCAATGGGTTTCCTTTTTCACAATCTCTGTATCATATATACAGATAATTTAATTCTTCAGTTCCCCTTTAAGTTGTAGAGTATCCCATTACTACCTGACTAGAGTGGAAAACCTGATACAAATTTCTCTTTAAAGGTCACTATAGCTTTGCTGAACACATACATTAATCTAGTGTTTTTCATATGCAGCACTTTCTATTTTCCCTCGACATTTTCTGCAGGTTTGAATATATGAGAAATAAAGTTTTAACATGAACTTAAAGCAGCTATAGGGATAACTTTGGCAGACAAATTTACCAAATCTACAGATTGTTACTCAAAAGAAGACTGCAATTGATCGAAAGCAAATGTTTTCTTCACTAAATGAGGATTAATGAATTGGATTCAATTGTCAACATATTCATTCTCAGACACTTTATGTAAGTATTACATTACATGTACAAAAAGGATATTGAAAATTTCAATATTTCTCCATTTTTATGTCATTCTTTGAAAGAATACGGCTTTCCAGCCAGCCACGCCCAAAATCAACAGAGGGTGCTGTCATATTGGTCCTATCTAGCTCCATGAAGGATATTGAAAATTTCAGCATTTCTCCATTTTGATGTCATTCGTTGAAAGAATGCGGCTCTCTAGCCAGCCACGCCCAAAATCAACAGAGGGCGCTGTCATATCCGTCCTATCTAGCTCCATGAAACTTGACAAGCTGCAGTCAGACCGTAAATCATAACAGTAACGTGAGTCGATCCATTACTATAGTAGTGGTGCATGTTGTACAATTTCTTTTGAAATTATAGAATCAGAGATCATTTGAAACATATTTTCAAAGTTTCAAGTTAAACTTATCATCACTCCTGTGTTCTAGATCTCTTTAGCAATGTGCTAAACTGTACAAGTGGACTGAACCTTAATTGAACTCACCCAGTCGCGTCTGTAGGCAAATTCATCTGGCTTGTTTGCATGCTATAGTGAGCACTTTCACGTGATCATGTTACTTTGATGCAGAGATCTGTTAGTAGAATAGGTCACACACGTTATGACCCATCGTAGAGGGCCCTCAATAGGAATGCTGGAAAGTGCCCATTGACAAAACTTGACTAAAAAAACTTTTATTGTTGACTTTATCTTGACTATATGCCATTTTGTAACCTAAATACCATCCATAATGACTATTCTTTTTCCCTTTCAAGTGTAACTCTCTTGAAGTTTAATTTTATTAAAACCCAGCATGGCTGACAAAACACTACAAGACATGAAATTAATACCATTTCTAGTTACTTTGTTTTCTCAATATCGTTCCATCTTACAATCTCGTAAATCTTCTGAACATCAATTTCCGACGTTGATTACTTATAACAAACAAATTTATTTAGGTTAAACATGCAAGAAAAATTTTCTGACAAGTTTGAAATACTTGACCTAATCTAAAAGCAGTAAAATGGGTAAAATATCCTGTTCAAGTATATAGGAGTGGGTTGGTAGTATACACCGTGGATAATCTTCCTTCATACACAGTGTTCAAGAACCTCTTACATTCATTCTAATGGCCATAGAGAAAAGAAAATGGACAACAGTGTTGATAAGGCTATAGGATTTACATGCAAACAGTGCAAGTGAAGTTGTGAGAATAAACAAGAATGGTAAATATATTCTTTTGTGATCTATTACAGTAAACGTGTATTTTTAATCAGTGACAGACCCAGGTATATAAATTCATGATATTTGACAGTACAAATCTGTCCTTGTAACTTATGATAAATGCATTTCTAGAATAAAGTTCTGTTACTATCTGCTTCCTATGAAAGTCAGAAACAATTTTTTTTTTTTCACTTATGGAAGTTACAAATTATGTCAAAGAAAAGATGTACCTCCATTTATAATCTTAGAAAGCCCAATATGTGCTTCTATATGATAAAACGGCAACTGAAATTTACAAATTGAAGGAAATCCCTTCAATATTGCGCCTCTTTTTATGGAAATTTCACGCTTGATTTTCTGCAAATTTATGTTCAATTCCTCAATAGTTACATCCCAGAGTAACTACAGTAAAATGAGTACTTGTTGAATGAAGACAATTGTAACATTTTGAAATTTACTCACTTCTTACATATTCTGCATTTCAACATCTTTTCTGTAAGGTTAGATGCTTATTTTAACAGTTGGGGATTTCTTTGTTGATCAATTTAGCATTTTAATGTAAAATTATAAATTGCACATATTGTAAAATGAGTTCTTGTAACATGTTGTTGCAACCTGTTGAAATGATGAGACCGAAAATGATTCTGCTAGCATTAATCAGAAATTTATAAAATGCTCACTTTATGTTAAATGAACAATTGATCCTTCTTGATGCCAAAAATATTTAAAATTCAAATAGCAATGACTTTGTCAGTTTGCAACTAAATGTCAGGTTGATCGCTGAAGAAACGTGAAGAATTCATCAATTTGCTGTCAAGTAATTAACTTATCAATTTGTCATTTTTGCCAAAAATTTTGAAGCAACCCGGGTGAGTATTTTTTTAAAATTTGTATGGCACCTTATAGTTTCCATAGCTTTTGCATCTACGACACAATTTCAATAGGTTCGTTTTGCTAGGCAGAACTTTGCTGCAAAATTGAAAGACGATAGAAATAGCCTTCACATCGCTCATACCCTGTGAAATGTTGCCATGGGGATCATAGTGCACCATAGCTGTTCCATTGATGCAGCTAAATATGACATGATGGATGGAGATTAGGCTGGCCTATTATTAGCAAAAACATGTGAAGCAAACATTCAAATACAAATTTGCATATTTTCATGGTGTAAAGACAATAAAAAACAATGACTGCATCTAGGTAAAAAAAGTGCATTTACCAGTCGATGAGTGATGTTTTGATGCTTCAAACCATCATCTGACTACTACAGTATTAATGGCTTCTTCCATACCACAGTATCATATCTAACATAATTGAAAAGTATATACTTCCATGTAATAACTAATGGAAATCCATTTGAAGAGTTTGAATAATGGCTTCACAAATTCCTGAGAAATGCAACTCATTTGTTACTTTGACAACAGAAAGCACTTTTTTTTTGTTTTCCATTTCCCTGGTTTATATGCAGATGTAAATTTTGATGCACAATTTGGTAAAAGGCTTGACATTGATGCATTTGAAGTCAAACCATTCAAAATGGTCACATTATGTCAGAGAAGGTCACAATAAACAGGAAATGTGTAATCAGCCAAAAGTAGGGATCATATTGGTACGGACAGAGCTTCAATTCCTTATGGTACAATAGAATAGATAGAAAAGTGCAGTAGAAGAGTGTGGACAGGTAAAAGAGCAGTGATGTAATATTTCATGTGTGGAAATTAAATTGGGCTAAATCTATCAGTAACACAAACTGAAGTACTGTACACCAAAAAATGAGTAGAATACAAGATACATTTTATATGAAATAAACACGTGCAATCTGAGATACATCGATACAGTATAAAATGCATATAAACAAGAATACAATTCAGAATAAACTATAGAGTAAACCACATATAAGCAAAATGCTACAACTGCAGAAGAACAGATAACAAATGGCTTCAAGCACCCTCTTTCAAACAAATTCCTCCATTTGCTTAATTGCAAATGTCAAAGTGTTTTCGAAACATACTCTGATTTTCATTCCCTCCCCCCTGCCCCCCCTGCCCCCTTCTTTGCTTCTTTCTTTTTCTCTTGGAGTAGGCGTGGTCGCTATTACTACCATGTAGCAATGTCTCCTTCCATTTAGACATTAATTTTGTTCAATCGAGCGTTAACGATGTAATTGCCTACAGGCACCTTAAGCAAAAGTAAAGATTGATCAACTTGAAGAGATCCTGCTAACTAGCACAAATGGAGCTTCCGTCACAAGGAGGAGAGCATCTACTACAAGAAACATGATAGAAGCAGGTGAGTGACAAATTAAACAACAAATAGAGATTAATCAGTATGAGACAATTAACTGGGATGACATCAATGACAGCCATTCGGTATCAGCAGGAAACAGCACAAACAGCAAAAGAAAGAGAAGATAATCAGTCAGGCAGGCAAAAAAAAAAAAAAAAAAAAAATCTGAAATGGAACAAAATGGCAGGCCTCTCAACTGAGCGGTGAAAACGATTTTACCTTTTCGATGTCGCTTGGTGGCGGAGTACTGACATTGGATACGGTTGACATTTCCCTACTCATTCCAGGACCCCTGGAAAGTCTGAGCTGACTTGGTATTGACTGAGGTGAAAAAGTCGGATGGGAGGAAGCGATTCATGGAGAGAGAAATTGATGAAGAAATGTGCGAGAGAAAATAAAGAACATTTTGAGGAAATGATGAAAACATAAAAACCTGAGCGAAGAAAAGTTGAGGACAGAGCACCTGGAAAATGATCGTTTCAGTAGCAGAATGAGATGTGTAAATGTAAAAATGAATGGTTAATGTTGGCAAGATTGGAGGGAGGGGGGGGTCCGGAGATGGACCCAGACAGATGTAGTATGGAGGGAAGTTCACGCAACATCGTTGAAAAAACTTGTAATTGACTTTGACATCAAACTTTTCATGACTTGGAAGCATTTATGAAACATCTCACTATGAAATTGGATGTGAGGGGTATGAGAGAATGAGTGGAATGCGAGATTAACAGCGTATCCAAATAGGGAATCTGAAGACAGCTTTCGATGGACATGTACCCTTACTAACTCTATTCTTTCAATACTGCAAGAGGTACTATAGTTAAATGGCATTTCCATCATCAAACCAGGGAATTGATAAAGTTCAAAGCAAACAGTTTTTTTTTATATAGCACTGGGATCACTCCTGCATGAACGAAAGCTATGCAATGTGATCCTATCATCCTTTACTTCATTAGTCCTTGCAATCGATGATTTTGAAACATTTTTGTTAACAATATTTTTTATAGGAAAGAAGAGATTTTTGGGCAGACTGTAATCTGATGATTATGTTCTAAGAGAACGAAAATGATTAACTGTTGATGAAGACAAAAAAAACAAAAAAACGAGTAAAAGTGATAGTCAGAGAAGATGGATGTTATGGAACCAATAGATGAGATGCCGTGGGTTAATTTGACTGAAATGATGAAAAGTAACGATCGGACAGCAGGCTCACTAAATGTTAGCAGACTTCATGATATGATCCATCTTTTGTCCCGTTGGCATGACGCATGGACCACCAGGAATAGAAGAAAAAAGAAAGGAGAAGGTATAAACCAGGAAGAGAACTATGACTTACCAATTTTTCATCGTCGTGCAAGATGAAGACCATGCAACGTTCACATCGCAGGAGAGTTAAAGCCTCAACCATGATCTTGTAAACCATCTTGTCAAGTGATGTTTGCTCTTCAAAGATTCCACGAGCCAAGCCAAGAAGCATCTGTAAACCAGGGAACAAAACATTGATCAAGTCATGTAAATCTTGTTAATCTTTGTATTTTATTTACAAAACATTAATTTAAGAATCTTTTAGTCACCACAAGGTGAAGACCTATACATACTATGTGTGAACATGAAATAAGATGTATATATTTGAGTCATCATGTTTACAAAGGTGTCACATGCACAGGCACACATGCATATACACACACCATCATACAGGTTCACCTTGCCTCGGGTTCAAGAATTGAGCCCATAGGTAAATAATGCGTACAGTGTAGTTTGTATTTTAATAGTTATACTTAACTTTACCGACAGGCTTCATGCACAAAAGAAAAAGCTCTTGTTGCCCTACAAATAGCGAGTTGTGCTTCTTAGAGAATAAATGGCTTTTGACCACATTATAACTAATATGATCTTTGCAACCTCTCATCTTGTAGAGTAAGATCCAGCTACCTATAGTTGAAAGACACAATATCATTTCAATTCTCGTAACATAGACTTCTTACTTTTCGTCTGCTTTTTTGAGTAACAAAGCATGAGAGTAATTTTATTCCCATTTCTAACATCTTCCTAGCAAATGGAAGTTCTTTCCTTTTCATTCAAGTTTATTAATTCTCCGAATGCCGCAAGCATCCCAGCGGAAAATGTTACTTAGGGTTTTGAAAAGACGGTGAAGTGGAAAAATGACTGTGCATGAAACTGAGTCTGTTAAGTCTGTACCCTTCTCACACTGCTGTTTCATAGCTGGATAAATTAATGAGGCTCTTTTCTTAAGGCAGCAGACTAAAACGTACTCGAGGGTTTTCAGATAAATTTAAAGCATAGGCCCCAACATGAGGGAGGGGAGGAAAGAGAGGATTATATAAAAAATGTCCTGCCTAATGACTTCACAGCTACTTCAGAGGAATCATGAGAGATTAAACAGTTTATCTTTGTTATAAGGACATTCTGCAGTCAAAGACTACCGCTATTAGGCTATTACTATAATAAATATTCATCAATCTTTGTCTTGTTTTAATCATCTATTAATTCTCTGCAGTAGCGAGACTTAATCCAGGACAATTTTCTGAGGTTAAGACCAACGTTTTTTTTTTGTATTTTCAAAGATATGTTGTAATCTTGTCTGTCATCTTGTGTGCCTGTGCAGAAAATAAAAAGCACAGTAGAATTTCTTTCTTGCATTCAATCTTCTCATGTCTCATTTTATACTATTATCACCACCAAAGGGGGGAAACATACTAATAATTTGATTCTGCATAAAATTGAAACTCTTTTGCAATATCAGAGAATCTAACTTGAGTTAAGGTAGTCGATTTAAGCCAATACTGATGTAGAGAGCTCTAACATATATGCAAATTGATTCTGATGTCCTGAGGCGTATTACATTATACTGCATCTGTAAATCAAATTTGAATAAATCTCTCATTTTCAACCCACTTTAAACTCCTGAGAAATACAAAAATTGTTTCCTTGTTAAAGTCCTTTCGGTTTCAAACTGTGAAGTCCACGATTCTAATGATTGGCAAGAGAGAAGTAAAAGCAGCACCATTTGGCATGCAAATTATTCTTTTGGATGATCAGATATTGAAAATGTTTCTCTCATCTGCCTTTCACTGTAATCATCCGTTTGATATGTACATTGTATACATATCAACAATGACATATATCTCCAATGACAATGTCCGTGAAGAGAGCGAACGTTTCAAGTAAAACTATTATTTTTCAAAAACCTGAAAGATGACCTTTTCATTTATGAGACATCATGTCCAAGAGGATCGACAGAGTGACATGACTTTGTTTTAAGATGGTTTGCCCCACACACACACAGTTATCGGTCTTTCACTACAGTACAACGTCTGTTAATAAAGATCACGTGCAGCTGAGAAATGATGGGCAGTTTCTGTACACTTCCTTGACAGAGATTGAAAGGCCAATATTTAAAAGTACTGTATATACCATTCATTGCAATCTACTGCAAGTAACTTATTCTCATCTCATATGAAAGCATTAAAGTGTAAGAAACAGAAATTTATAAAAAAAAAACAGTTTAGACTTGATCAAGGTGATCACATCAGCTTGAAGAGAAATTTCCTTCAGAATGGTAAATTCAGAAGGAAGAGATAGTGTGTGGTGACCCGCAGCGGAGATCACCGAGGGCGCAGTGCAAAATTATACCAGTTGCGGTTTGGTAATTGAGGATAGTGCGTTAGTGTAGTAGTAGACAGTTAAGAGAGGAGTGAAATAAATACAGAAATTTATAAAACGGTTTTAGACTCGATCAGGGTGATCATATTAATAACTTGAAAGAGAAATTTGAATTTTTAGCATCATAAGCTACAGCATGAATATGACATCAGAGCTTATGATGGACGATATTCTCTTATATTATTATATTACCTGGAGGCAAGAGGGGGTAATCCTATAGTTTAGGGCCAAGAATACATCACAGCTATAAGCAAATCAAGTCAGCCAAGATAGGGCCTGGGCACAAAGAACCAAACAACTTTATGAACTGACAACTGCAGTCCTCTTACATTGAACCTGTATTCATTTGATCATGATTTTACGTGACGTGGTGTGAAGTATCACAAATGCCTCTGATAGGGAATAGATAAATACACATTTTATATCTCAGAGTGACAGTCAAATGCTTGGTGATATTTGAGCATGGTGACCATTATCTGTCTTTCTAGCATATTTGGGGCAATACTGAAGCCCATTGTTGTGACTATTACAAGCTATGAGGTTAAGTTACTTTATACTATCCTAAGATGTGAGCATGAGGTTTTGTCATTAAATTTGTTCAATCTCAAAGGGCAAATTATTTGCAGGAATTATAATGACCAACTATTAACCCAGAGGGAAATTTGAACTAGGGTAATAACATCACTTGTGTTTCTTCTTTCTATTTGTTAATTTATTTATTGTTTCCATTTTTTTTATTAATTTATTAATTTAAAAAAAAAACAATTTACCAAAGATTTAAGCGACTGTCTTCAAGTCCCTGAAATTGTCTTCTTTGCTCTTTATAGGTTGCTTCCACGTTCAAGACCTTTTCAAGAGTCTTCACATTTACAATTTTTGAAAGAGTTGGATGTAATGAAAGGAGACAGACAAAAGCTGCTTCTTATTTCTATAGCTGCTTCTTATATACTTCAGACATAACTTACAGCATTCAAAGATGCACTCTACATTTAATTCTATGCAAAATATTATCAGTAATGATACAAAAACATTTGAAAAGAATTCCTTTTTGTTGTGTGTCTGACTGTAATTGCTTCTTTTTTTTTTATTTGCTGTAGAACGTACTGGTGAAAAGGAAGCATCTTTTGTCAAACATCGGAGAAGATTGGTAAAATTTTCTTCCTAGTTATTATTGGGAAATGATAGCAATGCATTTCAATTAAAATATGACATTTACAAGTCACAGTCGATTCTAAAAAAAAAAAAAAAACAGAGTAACTTTCGTTCCTTTGAAAGAAATTTTTTCAGAAATTAAAGCCACCGAGACAGGTTATATTCTCTGAGGAATGTCCTTTTTCAGACTCAACCCAAAAGTAATTTATGTATGCAGTTCATCATCTTTAGCGGGACACATACGGTAAAGACACTGTGCTTCGTTCGAAAAATTTGAAAGAACGATGGTATTATAGTGAGTTCACTTCTAGTGAAGATGAGTATTTAAAGCTACTACAATTTTGTTTCTAAAATGTACTTACAGTCTGATCATATTTTAAGTCACAAACAGAAATAATTTAATTGTCTACGTTTGTCCCATACCTCTCCCATGTTTCAACCAATAGACTCAATTCAAATTTATGCTTTGCTCCACTGTGAGTCTATAGTTGCATGGTAAAGAATCCTAACAATCCCACACCACAGTTTGATATCTGGTGAGATGATGAAAATCAGAATGAAAAATGCAGGTCTACATATAGAGTGGAATATGAAGAGCGGGGAAGTGGGCCTTGAACCCGAACCGGACTCAAAGTGGTCGCAATTGCTACAAGGTGACCATTTTGGTAAGGTTAATGGAGGTAGATTGGAGTGCACAAGTAATACTTATTGAAGACAAATAGTTAGCTAGAGGAGTGTGTACTGTTCTTTGTATGAGCTATTCGCATATTTTAACCTAAACTGTTGGAGTAATACAGTAACATGGGATAATGATAATGCCTGTCACATCCACATACTGCACTGTATGCATGTCTGTGAGTAACTTTTTCTGTCAATAAATGTCAAATAAATGAAAGCGGTCAAAGAAAAATGGGTATAGAGAACTTTGATAAATGGATATGACTTTGTTTATATAGAGTGTCACAGAGTCTGTTTAAATTAAGGAGTTATTGTCCTTTAATGGGATTAGGGAGTTTTATAAATTCATCCTTTTATTCCAGTATTGGGTTTTCTAATTGTCATAAAGTCACTACTGGTTTAGCAGTAAAGAAGCTCTAGACTTTTTCAAATAATTTATCCTCTTAAGGGTTTGTCCATTGTGTTGGTGGGAGAGGGAACTTTAATCTTGTGGCTTTTTCTCTCAAATCTCAGTGGGTGAATGGTACTAGGATTTAGGATGTAGTGCTTTGGCTTTTATTAGGAATGTAGTGAAGCTTGTTTTCATTAAACATTGTGCATATTCAGTTCAGTTGCACTTCATCTCTCTGTGAGAGAGGATGTTTGTAGGTGTACTTGAAGGTTACATTGACCAGGACCTACTGGTAGAAAACCTGGTGTTACAAAGAGTTCCAGCCTGTAAGTAAACTTTCTAACCTATTTGATCCAATTAAGCCCTTTAGTGTCCTTCAGGGGAATTAGGGGTGTAGAAGACAATATAATAAATTAATATATGAAAAGGTTAACAAAATGATGAGTAAACTACATGAAAGGAAAGTGATTATATTGAAGATTCAAACCAGGCCGAGGATTCTGTTGATTTACATGTATGTTTAAATAATCAAGAAATGGTTAATGTTTGATGTGTAAAAAAACACAGATTAGAAGAGTTTTATATATCTCCTTTTCAGTGTTTTAATGTGATGTTTATGGCATCCAGAATAAAGATAGGCTATGTGTGTGTCGGCTTGTGGCCAATTATCAGAGTGACATTTTGATGTGTACTCAACCACTAGGGGCGACGATTTGTTTCAAATATTGGGGGGGGGGGACATTTGCTTGGGTGCAGGCGCGTAGCAACTTTCATCCCCAAATTGTTCGGGCGTGGGGAGGAATTTGCCGGGGGG
>JAAAKB020018526.1:0-14864 GCA_010014835.2 Apostichopus leukothele
CTCCCACGTTGCCTCCTCCGGTGGGTTGGGGGGTGTGCTTGTTTTTGTGGGTGGATTTTTTTTTTTGGGGGGGGGGGTGGTGGGGGTATGGGGATGATATGAAATGCATTGCAGATGTCTAAATTTTATCTGTTCTTATGGAGCCTGCCAATGGAGATCATTTAAGTTAATATATTTAACATAAATTCCATAGTCCAAGCTAGCTTTTCATGTATTCCGAGCAAATATATTCTGAGAGTTGGGGGCAGGGGAGGTGGGGGCGATGGCTCAGTTATCATGGAAGTTCCCAAGGTCTTGGGTCGAATCATTTGCAGACGCTGTTCTAATCTAGCTAATCATTTGAATGCAAATTGTATTAATCGTTTTGTCTTAGAGGCCAATGTCTGACATCCAGTTTGCTACTCGTTGTTATTTTTGACGTACGTACGTCTAGAGGGCTAACCATGAATCATTTGATGCAACCTAACATACAATAGGCTGTGTCTGTTTTGTTGCTTAAATGCACTCTACTGATGAAAAAGTAAAATAGCAAGAAATGGTCCAATTGCAAATTGTGGTTGCATATTTTGGATTGAAACATTAATTCTTACTGAATGGAATATTTTATTAAAAAAAAAAAGACACACAAATGAGCTCCCAAGAAAATAAATATTGTCAAAAATTAATTAATAAATTAAAATACAAAATAAAATGTTTAATAAACTGTTCAGGAATTACCTTCGGCTCGCGCTTTGGCTTTGGGCAAACCGGCATCCTCCATCAACTCAAAGGCAAAGTTCACATTGTGCACCTTGAACAAAACAATTGGAGAAGAAATATGAACAATTAGAATTTCAAAGAAAACATTCAGGAGATAATCCAGATTTTCTTTTGTTTGAATATTGAAATTATTCCAACGATCACAGAAATAAAAAAGTTTGGTGGAAAAACCACTGGATGATGTAAGAAGTATTCACAACAAGAAATTTAGGTGAAATCATCTTTTCACTTTTGATTATAAATTTTGATTAAAATAACGAGGAAGGTAAGCAGAGGAGGTCATGGACACTACTCATTAATTAATCATAGATGGAGCAACAAGAGACTACTCGACCAAATAAAAAGAAGAGGATTTCCTTTTTTAAAAGTTAATGACTAAGACACAAAGATGAAGGTGGAGGAGGAGGGTGACAATGACACATAAGAGCTTCTTTTTTTTACCTTTTCTTCAAAGTTTTCAGGTGTCATGTGGTAACAGTGCAGGGGTACAAAGTAACCTTCCAGAAGACCCATCAGCAAGATAAAGAACACACCATCATCAAACTGCAAAACAAGAAAAGGGAAGTAAAGAAAAAGATGGTGACAAATAAATTTATACTCAAGGGTTAAGTCTAACTTATTAAGAAGGACATAGCAAACTATTTAGATGCATTCCAGGAATAAATGCTTGGGCACACTCTTCTGTGAAAGTGATGATAAACATTAACAAAAAATAAATATCAATCTTTTCTTGATACAGTAAAATAAACAGCTGGTTGGTGGTTAAGTATTTGTGAAGTAGAACATGTTACAAACCCAATGCTGTCACAATAACTAATTAATGAAATTAATTGAAGAATTTAATTTATCAATTAAGCATAGATTAGCCACACAACAGATGCATCTTCACACTACGAATAAACCCTTTTTGAAAGCAGTGCAGACATCTTTAATTTCTAAATAAATCAAACAAAACTGTTAGCAAACTGCTTATCCACTACAGAGCCTGTGTAAGAGAATGTGTAAAAGTAATTTTGCCTGACGTTTCGAACCTAGCAGGATCTTTTTCAGCGGCTGAAAATAGCTTTTATTTCTGTTAGTTGTTACATGGTATCAGGGAGTTGCTTTTACCGGTGAAAGAATGTGACATTACATGACAAGGAACTTTGGTTCTTTGGAACAAAACCAATACTGTTTAGATACATTACCTGATTGTCTAAATCAGTGACTTCAATGTGAAGCTTGTTCAGATGTTTGTTTGCAAATGTTACCAGTGACTACAGGATTAAAGAAAGAATAAAAACATCAACAAAAATATATATATAAGAAATAAAATGCATTTTGTAATCACAGGGACAAAAATTTAGTGTTCAAATTTTGTGTAGCAATGTTGAATGCTCTAAACTTTGTCTCACATAAAGTAGTATGGTTACTATGCGCAGAACTAATAAACATATTAGCACTTGTATAGCAGTTTATTGATAAATTATTCCCTGAATCACATAAATCAAAATACGTGGGCTTAAATGTACAAACCATGAATCGACAGTAACACTAACTTAACACTCCAACAAATAATTGACAAATTTATGGAAGAATACAAACAAAATGTTCTGATATTGAAAGGGTTTTTGAAAACCTTGCGGGCCCATATTGGGTACCATGTCAAAATGAGGATACTGATGGGGCTGCAGCTTAACGTGGCCAGGCTGCACAGGACAAAATCTGTTGTGCTACACAGTTTCACAAAATAGACACTGTAGGTCTGCAGAGACAATCTCTATTCTTTGATATTAATGCAGTCTAGCTGAGCAGAAACTTGCAGCTGCTGCAGCTTTTCAATTTAACAAAGTGCTTGAATTTTCTTTAGAGAACCTTCTCAAGGAAAGATGTGGCTTGAAAACTGTCTTCTGGGTACAGCCTACACTTTGTCCACCTGTGCTGTACTGCCTACACAAACATGTGCATAGTATAGGGTGAACGTGTGTGTGTGTGTCACATATGTGGCTGAGTTTGATCACACTATCGTGCATCACACAGACCTTTGTTGGAATTGTTTTATCAATTTTGTTACCGTTAAAGAAAAACCGCTGAACTAGCTTAATCAGAGTTTACCTTTTTGACAACATTCAGCTTGTCTGGTGCGTGATCAAACAGAGTATCGAAAGCATCTCTCTCTGCGTACAAAATAAAAGTAAAAGGTCGGCCGTCATTCTCCGTAGTTACAAACTTACAAAATTCAGATTTAAGGTTTAAGGAAAAACCAAACTAAAAATAATCTTTCAGTGCTATGGGAGGGTATTCGGGGGATTCGAAAGGGGGTACTTCTTCTACCCTATGACAACCAAAAGTCTATATCCTTTACTTTATAATATGAAAGGCTCCTCAAATCCCTCTTCTTAATTCCACTATTCATAGGTCAAACCATATTTATGATTAGGGCAAACATTTATTGCCCGTCAAAGCTGAGAGCTTAAACACTTTCTAAAAGTTTATATCTGCTGTCATTTTTACAAAGAAATGTAATGATAACATTTTGGTGACAATGTTGAAGTATGAAATAACTAAAGATTTGTCAACTACTTACCAAATCTTCCCCCAACAGCCCTTTGAAGAAAAAGAAAAGGAAGGCAGTTATAAAGAGCTGCATAGATGTCAGAAAAAAAAAGGAAATCATGACTTTTTCTGATTTTACCAGACACAATTGTTAGAAATTTGTTTTGAAGAACTTCACCTCAACATAGAGACGTTGTACTATCCAAGTTTATGCTCTAAACATCAAAGAAACAAATAACTTAGTTTCTTTCTCGTTTGGACCGTACTGCTCAGGATTTTGTGACGCCACACTGAATAAGCTATTCCCTGAGTTTCACAAAACGAAGTCTTTCAAAGGATTATGCCAATTTGGCTACTTACAACACAAAAGTGGTCAAACTTATTAAATTACATAATGGCGGGGGAAAAATAATTCAAGTCAATTTTCTAATTACTTACTCATTAGTTGCAGTTATTTGCACCGTGATTTTCTTGGCATGCAGCATTCCCTCTTGTTTCTGCAAAAGATTGTACCGAAAAAAATTTGCATTAATCATCAGCAACATTTAATGTTCTCTTTTCTACTTTTTTTAAAGTAATATAATATTATCAAAGATTAAAAAAATGAAAAATTGTGATAATAGTTGGCACAAAATTTGATCTGGTCATCCAAAAACATTAGAAAAGAGATAGGTATTTATATATTGGTAGGGAAAAATAACTAACAGATCTATTCCTAAAATAGAACAGCAAACGTTTTGATTTTATTGTGGTGTGCATCCCTCTAACCTTTGACCTCTGATGTGATGTTCGCATTAAAAGGTCATGGTTACTATCCTAAAAAAATGCTAAGAAGACCAAAAATGGTCACCTATGAGAACATATTACACTTTCTTCAAGACCCACAGCGGGCATCTTTTTCACAAAAATGCTTTATCAATGGAGACGTCTCAATGTCTGACACACTGATGCTTTTTACGGGCTATTTCGTTTCCATTTTACGGACTGTTTAGTTCCCATTTTACGGACTATTTCCTTCCATTTACCTGGATGTAAACTGCTTTAGCTTCCACATATTCTGGTATCCTGATCGGAGCTTTGAAATGAAACGCTAAAGCCACCAGGAGATGAAGAATGGCAATGAGATTCCTAGAATGGATACCTGGGAAAATAAAATCGCAAAAATGGTATGTAAAATCAGAATCTTGACTGGAAATTTGTAAAGGAAGATTTAAAGAGCAAAGAATTTACTGACAGGAACAAACAAAGTGAAAAAAAAGGACAACATCGATTTGCTGATTAGTTACAAAGAGGCAAATGAAGGCCAACAGCTGACTATGAAAGTAAATAAGATGTTATATTGTGCATATACATAGATACAGTCTATCTTATCCACAGCGTCCTATCAAACACTACCAACAGATACAATACTAGAGAAATAAAATACATTCTTCAATAATGTCACAATAATCTACTGCCGAATGTCAAAGAGGACCAGATACAGTATTTCAAGATGCAAGGAGGATCTGTTTTTTTTTGGTCTTACTGGTATTTTTCCTTACTGGCATTTTCAAAGATGCCAGATCTCTTGCTCACTTTGCCCCAATAAAAGGTGTTGTGTACACCACTTTGAGATCTCCAAAGTGAACAGTGACTGCCACATGATGTACATGACTGAGCTTTCATATGATGCCATTGGGATAAAATATCAAGATTAAAAATTAAAAATTAAAAATTAAATTAAAAGCTGATGTACTCACTGTCCACACTCCATTTTAACTTTGTCCAACGTTGCATATTCATTTGTTGATTAACCATTTCCAAAACTCTTGTCAGTTTTTGCTTCTGGAAGACCTCCGACTGCATCACCTCCCTTACTTCCAGTTTCACACCGGACAATTTCTCTGAAAGAGATCAACGAACCATGAAATGAATGATTCATCGAGAGGGGCCTTGGCTCCCTCTTCTAAAAAATTTTTTTCTTTAAATATAAGCTGCAAATAAAGTTTCGCTCAATACAAGGTACATAGTCGACGCATTTAGCAGGCTGTTAAACCCCATGGGTGTACACTCCTCCGCCTTCAACCTCCCACAAAAATTCAAGACTAGTTATTAGCACAACATTGCATTTAGACCTGGGTGAGGGTGCTCTCAGACAACCACTCCCCCCCCCCCCCCACCGACCACCCACCCTACATGGAGAGTTGGCTTCAATGATTACAAGGCCAGACTAAACCTCCTATATTAAATCCTGGATTCAACGCTAGATTTCTTACCAACAAGATTTCCAAGAATTTGTCCATCGTGGAGATCTTCTTCTAAATTTCTGATAATGATACGTTGCTCTTTGAGTTCTTCTGATATCCATTCTTTCAATACCTGGAATAACGAGAAAAAAATATAACAATATTACAATAACAGTTGGTGTGAAAAATTTGACCGATATGTGTCAAACGTTATGAATTCTGTTACATTAAAACTTAATTCATACACCAAATCATGGAAACAATTGAATATTCACATTTTGCATAGCAGCTTTGAGGCTTGTCCACTTTGCTTCCCATAAAACACTGAAAATTATATTTTTCCTGTGTGCAAACACGGCTATATACATATATGAATATTTGCATTTGTATAGCAATTTCCCCAAGTTTGCATAGCATTTTTTCTATAGAATACAAGATAAATTATTATCCCTGCAGTTAATGGTGGAAATTGTGTACAATTTTTCCTTTATCGTTACTTTATATTTTTTGGTCTTGCAATGATTTCCACATCGGCATTTGGAGCAACTGCCTATCATCTTAATTGTATTATGATTAAAACAAAAATGTCAATCAAATAGATTTGAGTAGACATTCATATTTCATATCATATTTTTGTTCATGCATATTGATTGTTTTCTTCAACTCAATGAGTGATGTACTGTACCTGCATTAACTCTTTTAACTTCGCATCGTCTTTGGATTCAGATTCGATGAGGTAAATTTCTTCACCTTCCTCTGTCAAAATGAAAATGGAATTTGTTTAACAAAAATAAACTTTCTTGAAAACTCTGGAACTTTGTTTCGTTTCTGTACCACTGTGAGCTAATGCTTAACTTACAAATAGTTCAATAGCATATTTTGTTAAACTACCAGTAAATTTATCTACAGCAGGTTTAATGCCAAAGCAGCTTGTTCAGTTTGCAGACAATGTGGTTGGTGGAGGGGGAGGGGGTGGAGGAGCTCAGTTCATGCAACAAAACTAAACTAAAACTTCAGGTAAATTATGGACAAAAATTCAATTACTCTTGTGGGAAATGTCCAGATATTTTTCCTTTCAGTGACAATGCTGAAGTCCTTTGTCATTGTTTCTGTAATCAGATAAATGCATTGATATATATATACTTCTCAGTTTATGTGTGAACTTTCTTCATTCAAAATGTAAAACTACTCTTTTCAGCCATATATTCTTCCTCCTTGTTCTATTAATAATAGTTGTGCAATGGTTTATTTTCCACATTTGGAATACACACCACACTGAAAGGAATCGGTAAAATGATTCACTAACAATTTCAAAATAAACAAAAGATAAAACTACCCATTAAAGTAACAGTCTAATTGTAAGAACATTAAACAATTAAAGTAAAACTAACCTAAATTAATATCAAGCTGGTCTACTATGTCCACAGGGCTTCCAGGAGAATCAATGGCATGTATGCCCTCAAGATTTAAGTCATCCACTGGGGAAAAAATAAAGAACATTTGAAGAAAATACATTGAAAATTAAATAAAGTAATTTTATTCTACAAAATTATGGTCTACTTTGGGAAATTTTCGGATTTAACCATGGCAACATTAGTCCCAGTAGTAAATTTCTCAGAGTGCTCTGATAAAGTATGTTTTAGTCTTGCATTACTCCATAAGAACCAAATTCCTAACTCATTAGTGGTTGAGCACATGGAATTTCATATGCTTTCCACACATTAACATAGACTGCTCTATGATACGAACTAAACTCAAATGACATTAGTGAAGAAGATACTTCCACGGAAATTGCCCAAAGTTTCATAAGACTTTAGGTCAAACGTGTAAAACGCCTCTGTATACGTAGGTAAAACATTGCGGAAGTCAGCTAATTAACAATTTGGGAAATTTCTTGGACAAGGAGAAATAATTGGGCGTTTCATTGTATCATAATTCATCAACAATGCTAGGCCAATCATCATGCAATATTGCAAGGCATGCTAAGGTTCTGTGTATAGGATAAGGGAATGACAAACATCTTTACTTCTGCATAACATATTGCTTGTTCTTGCGTAGCATTTTGCTATAAATTACCAGAAAATAATTTCCTGCAACGGATAATTTTGCAGTGCACTGTTTACACAAGAGCCAATTGAATAGGCCTAGAAAGTATGGTATGCCATGTATGTGCATCCGCTCCTCATAACACAGTATAGGCCAATACCTACAAACTTTATTCATACAATCAGTGTAGTATATATGCATGTACACACGACACCAATGTTTCATATTTTCTTTTTCATCTCTACTTCGAAGACCCAGCGATTAGTAAAACTTGCTACTCACAGTCTTGACTGTCTTTCTTCTTTTTCCTGCCAAGTGTCGTAACTTTTTCAATAAACGACTTTTCCTTGGTTGGAGAGCCAGGCTCTTTTTTGGGTGTTGTCGATGACATTCTTTTCCCTCAGATAACAATTTGTTTAGAGTTTTCCATTCAGCCGTTTCTATAGTTGTGACACCAGTATTTGTTGCGCAATCACATGTGTCCATGTGCCTCTTCTATAAATTATTGTGCAGAAGCAAAGAAGCCAAAAACAAACTAGTTAACCTACTTTCGTTACTTTGATAGATTCCAAAGCATGGATCTTTATGAAGTTTGGTAAACGGCAAGATTTCTGTTAACGCGGTGGACACTATACGATTTGTTATAATATAGTATTATTGACATTAAAAGGTCTAAAGCGTAAGTTGGACAAACTGGGAATGGGGATTTTGTTGTGGCTAGCCTACCACTACCAGTACTAGTATTACTAGCCTAAAGCATTAAGAGTACAACTGTTTCTGCCATTGACGTGGTATAAACTGTATGGGCTGACAAAGCTGTTATTTGTTAAATAAGCTAATACAATATATTGCTAGTGTAGGCCTAGTGCATATTTGTATAAAGGGAAAGTCGGCAATCTCCGGATCTAGCAAAAAAAACAAAAAAAAACGTAGCTTAGGCTTCGAGTATAAATGATACACATCATGTATAAAATAATTTGTTGAACCTCACTCTATAATTATGTCATCAGCACATAATGTTTGAACAGCTGTATCAATGCATTAACATGTCCAATTAATCGACTCTGATTTTCTCAAATCAAACATGTCATTCAACATTTCATCCACAAAGATCTGATTGACCAATGAAATCTTTTACTTTTAGTGTTCATTTATACACATGGAATTTGGTTGATTATTCAAATTATCAAAAAGGACTAATGCTGTTGTGTGTAAGTAGTGTTAATGATGTACATGTATAACCCATGATAACCTATTAGAATGCTAGCCTTGCAAGAGTTTGGATCGTTTGGTGTTGACAATGTTATTATAAGGATACTGAAATTTCAAAGAATTGTAAAAGAAACTTTCATCAAAGAGGAGTCACATTAGACCAAGGGCCTAGGTTAAACCTAGGTTATGCCTTGATATAATTTCCACATTTTTAAAATTTATATTTCATAGTTTCTGAAAGATGTCCAATAGCAGTGTTATAACTTGTGTAGCTTGGATCAGGAAGGGAGAAGCAACTTCACTTCCAAAATATGTAAGTATAATTTATGGTTGTATGGATGATACCCAAACACTGTAACAGTTTAGCAATCAAGTGACATATATGTGAGATTATCTTTGTACAGTACCTCTATATGTTCACTTTTCATGGCAATTCTGACACTTGCAAGCACATTTTCTCTACAACCAGATTCTTTCATGAACATGTCGGTCAGGGCAATAAAATAAGCTATGTAATTAATATTCAATATAAAACTTTCCTTTGGTTATCTGGATCTCTTTCTAATTGCCAGGAATTACAAGATGTTTGACGTACTTACATTTAGATTTGTCTGTCTGGCTAGGAAATACATTGTTTCAGCTGGATAATGTTTCTGACACTCCAGTGTGTAAATTGTAATATATGATTATTCATCAGGTACCTGTTTTGGATATGCAATATGAGAACACAAGCTTATCTCATGACCTTCACCACATAATGCATCTAATCAGATGTTTTAGTGTTTTACTTTTTTTTGGCCGTCCCTCTGGACCCTCAAGTTTGAAGACATAAATTTGCTTTGTAGAATAAATAAAAAGCTCCAAGTGCATTTTAGATGTTTGTTACTGTGAGGTATTCATGGTGTCCTAAGGTAACCCAAGGTCTTTTTTATTCTTGTTATCACTATATGTAGATAGATATGTTTAACGTCTTGGTTTTAATGCATTTCATTTCGTCAAATTGTGAAATTACAACGGCAGTATCTTACTTTGCATAGCTAAGTTGTACATGGAAATAGTCTAGGAGAAGTGAAGTATTGGTTTTGGGGGCACGATTGTCTACAAGGCAAGGAACTCTTGAACTTTTCACTTTTCGTCGACATTAATGTCATTCTAATCTACTTTTGTTAGGCTTTGAAGGAAGATGAATTGAAAGATATGGAAAGCAGACTTGTGGCAAGTCTGGAAGAGGATGACAAGAAACAGTGGTCTTCAGACAGCGATGATTCTGAATCGGATGACGAGCTTCCGCTGAAAAAGAAGAAAACCGCAGAGAAAGTTGAACTCCAGCAGATAGATCCTCTAGAGGAGAGCTTGGCGGGGTTAGAGAAATTTAACTTGGAGAATTATGACGATGAAGACGGAGAAGAAGATGACATTGCTGGGGGTAACGATTATTATTACATCATCCCATGACTACCATGGTGTTGTTTTGTCGTCTTGTCACTAGGAAGACTAACTGACTTTAATTGTTCACTGCCGTTGATTACTTACCAGCCACATCAGTTAAGTAGAAACTACCGTTAGAATCAGTCCCATCTCCGTCTACTTGAAAATTATTCTGAAATGTTACCTAGACTGGAAAGAGGTAAAATATGTTGTGATATTATTTATCTTTCTTATTTTAATATTTTCTAAAATGGAGGGTAAACGTGAAAGCAGTTTTACCACTGTCTTGTCGCGTGTATTTGAAAAGACTTATACTTTAGCTGTATGGATATTTCCTAAATTTTGATGATTTATTAATTTATCAATAAATTTTGACATTTTATCTGACTAGGTTACAGAGACTTGGCATCTCTGGCTGTGTTCTCCAACAACAAAGAAGATCCATACATGACAAAAGTCACAGATGAGGTACGTGTCTGAATAGAAGATGAAATAGAAAAGAAAGAGTAATAGTCGTAACGGTAGAAAGAAGCAATCGAGTAGTTAAATCAAGGCTTGGAAGAGTTATGGTAAAGTGGAAAGCATTGAGGTGGAAAGATGAAGTCTGTAGAAGTAAATAAATGAGATCAAAGCTTTAGAATTTGATGTTGATAAGGTAATGGGGTTGTACAAGGGTTGTCTAGAGGAATCATAAGATTGGTGGTCAGATCAAGTGCAGGAAGGGTCGGACCAAAATAAGGCTTGAATTATACGTAACAAAATTGTTGCATTGCTGGTAGTTAGTTTTGAAAGTAACATACATTCTCAGGGTACTGAACAGCTGATGTGATGTTAATGCAACATGCTGTTTTGTTTGTATATATCTGCGTGGGAGGGACTGTTATTTGCCAAGACAGCACGCTCACTTTAAAGTTCATCTTTGTTTCCCCGAATATGTCGAGAAAGTCAAATAGGTTGTCGCTTCTGATAAAATATCGACAAACACTGTACATTGCCACCGGCATTCTCCCTTCCTGGGGTAAAATTATGGTGTGATTTAATTACATTTGTCAAAGTCTATGAATATTCAGCAAAAGGCTCAGAACCTCAAACAGAAAAGAGAAGGTTCTAAATAGTCAGGTTTGGTCAATATTTAGCATGCTAATATTGGAGGTGAATTAGGACGATCTTTCTTCAGGTACCGATGTTGGGTTTATGATTTTGTCTCTTGATTGATACAGGAGGACAAAGACGAAGAAGATGACTTTGAACTGAGACCTGACGATAACTTAATTATAGTCGGAAGGACAGAAGAGGATGGCGCCATCTTGGAAGTCTATGGTAAGTCTGGTAGTTATGGTAACAGCAGTAGAGAGAGATTTAACTGAAAGTTTAGTTTTTTAGTTTGTTATGGACAGTCGGGAGGGACCTTTTTTATCCAGTCAGATCAAGATGGGAAGATTTGCACAAAGCCTGCTCTATGCTTTATTTCTCAGTTCTTTCATTTCTGATAGTTTGGAGACCTGATTCAACCGTTATCATTAAAGAAGGAGATTGACTGTAAGAAGGAATGTGTGGAGTGGATGGATTGAGAGATAGATTTGAAATTAAGAAAGTGCAGTTGATTGAATAATTATCAACTTTTTTCAGACATATTCGAACTGGTACCAAATTTTTGTCTTTTGATACCCTGACAACAAAATGATCAGATAACCATGTCCACTGTTTCTAACCATTTAACCTCATTTAGACCGACATTTAACTAACTAACCTGACTGCTGGCACTCACTCAATGTCCGTCCATAATGATAAGAAGCTATAGAGGTTTTTAACATCAAAAACATTCAGATCTTTTAGGAAATCCAGGGAAATTTTTTCTAACCTTTGTCGTATATTTTCAGTGTTTAACGAAGAAGAAGATTCCTTGTATGTCCACCACGATCTTCTGCTGCCGTCATTTCCCCTGGCATTGGAGCCTGTGAAACCACATACGACCGGAAAAAGTACGAAGAACACTCATTTCATATTCTTTAATTTCATTTCAAAAGCTGTTAAAAAAGTCTAAAGATGTGTCTGATTTGCTAACGTTTTATAATTGTCAAGTGCAGGAACTTCTTAAGTATTTCACAAATTGTTGGAATTCCTTTTCTGCTGTTTGCTTGTTTTTCCATCTTGCAAGATGTGACTATGTTGAGGGACTGTTTTAAACATTTTTTCATGCCCGTGATAACTTTACTTGACATTATGGTAGACCTGGATATTTTTTATTTGTTCCATATTGTTTCTACATCTGCTCTGCGTTCACTGTTGTTGATTGTTGTTGCTTATTGTTGTTGGTTTTTTATGCAAAGTAAGAAGAGGGAAGATGGATCTCATATGCATTCTTAAGATCTAGTAAACATTTGGTTCTGTTATGTATTGTTTTGTGTCTTCTAATTGAGAAAGGTGAATCTGATCAATCAATCGAATTATTAATCATATCTACTTGGAAACTTTGTTTGATTACTGTACAGAAATTTGGTAGCCTAATTTGTTATATGAAAGGGTCAATTGTCTCCCGTGCATCTTCATTCATTATAATTTTTTTATTTCTTTGATAATAATAAAACTCAGATAATTACGTTGCCGTTGGTTACTTCACTCCAAACATTGATATTTGGGATTTAAACGTCGTGGATAGTCTAGAGCCTGCTTTCTCTCTGGGACAGAAGAAGAAGATGAAGAAGAAATCAAAGGTGACTCATTTATTACAAATATTTGTTAAAGAAAAGTATTAAGTTTTTAATGTTAGATTTTCAGAGAAATTCCAAAAATTGCCAGAATACTGTACTTTCTCTCAAAATTGAGAATTTTGAGCTGTTATCATATGTTTGTACCCTGGAGAATTCCTGTGGCTTTTAGCATTTGCCCGAAAGATGCTTAGAAAGTAAAAAAAATATTAGTGACATTTAGAGGACTTTCCTCTCTATTCTAAAGACAGTTTTCTCAGCAAGAAAGAATACTTTTGTTGGGTAAGGACCTCCAAAATGACTTTTTAAAACCGTGAGCAATTTTGGAGGTGATACTGAAAATATTTAAAAAATAATAATGAAATAAACATTTTAAGTTTCTTATCAAAATAATTTTCACTTTTACAGAAAGTCAAGAGTAAACCAACAGAGGGTCATACTGATGCTGTGTTAGATCTATCTTGGAACCACAACGTCTGCAATATCCTGGCCAGTTCGTCCGCAGATAATTCCGTTGCATTATGGGATATGGAATCGCAGAAAATGCTCTCATCGTTAACACATCACACTGACAAGGTTAGAGAGCGTTTGATGTTGTAAATGATCTTAGAGTTACTGAAATTTTGTGATCCATCGTCAACCTTGCATTCTGTAAAAATACTTTTAAAGTGTTATATCGGAATGATATGATATAATTATATGAATTTTGTCCAGTTTAACCAGGTCCTTTCTTATGAACTGGTCACATAGATGTTCATGAAATGTTACATTGCAAATGCAAATAGCTACATGAAGTGTTCACTAACAAAATTGTGATAACTTGGTCTTAAACTCTTATCACTTCTCAGTTTTACAACAGATTTTCTTCCTCATGCATTCTGTTCTTGAAAGAGGCTTTCTTATTTTCGTAGATCCAAATTTCAGTAGAATATCTATTATTGCTAGTAGCGTTATATTTGGCCAACTTGCGTTAAAGGTAATCATGTTATTGATATATTGTCGTACATCGTTCCTGGGAATGGTGAGAGTAACCCGATTGTCATGACCCTAGTACCCTTCTTCTGTTTTTTTTAAGGCCCAGTGTGTTGAGTGGCATCCGTTTGAAGGCCAGTGTCTTTTAACCGGAGGCTGTGACGGGTATGTAAATTAAACTTTTTCCACCAAAAACCGTAGCAGTCGCACATTCGGCCGCGTCACAGACTTGTGGCAAGTCCAGACTGTAACGAGACTCTTTGTTGATAAGTGTTGTGTTCTCTCTGTACAGTTTAGTTGCTGCCGTAGATTGTAGATTGAAGGAGTAGGAGTAGGATTGACGGTGCAAAGCCATATCCTGGGCTGCGCACAGACTTGTGGCAAGTCTAGACTGTAACGTAGTAGACTCTTTGTTGATATGTATTGTGTTCTCTCTGTACAGTTTAGTTGCTGCCGTAGATTGTCAGTCATCGAAGCAGCCAGCCACGACCTGGCAGATAGATGGTGAAGTGGAGAAGATTATTTGGAATCACTTTAGCCCGAATCAGTTCTATGTAAGTGTTAAGACATCCAAATGACAAGAAAGGATTTATATCCTGTAATGGATTATTATGGAATCATGTGACCATTACACCCCACCAGAACAATGATAGAGTATATTAACCTTGTGTGATGTATCCCATGCTGTGTGGTTTATACTCTTACTACATTAAGTTACATAAATATCATGCAACACAGGAACAAACTTGTCAGAAATATCATCTACATTTCGTCTCAGACTTGTGCCATTCAAAATAAAACTGGTTTCATTTATAATATCAGTGATGATTTAGCTGGCCCTTTATTCTAAAAAATTACCTCTGATATGATGATATTTTTTTTCAAATTCTGAGGACTATTTGTGATGTTTTTCTTACTTTCTTTCTTTTTTGGGGGAAATAGGTCAGCTCGGATAAGGGGTTTGTGCAAGGGTTTGATC
>JAAAKB020018633.1:0-24317 GCA_010014835.2 Apostichopus leukothele
AGCAGTGATACTACTAACACCTGGGCTTGTTTGAGAACGAAGACAATTATTTACATTAAAGAAGCATAGAAATGTTGCCATCCAATTCAAACTTTATCATGCGAAGAGTTATGACCTGACACTTAACAAACACTTTGCTCTGTTAAAATCAACAATGAACAAATTGAGCCAGAGTTCTTACCTTGCACAGGCAATGGCATGGTTTATAACCTCAGCAAACATGACCTGCTTGGCTTCATCAGTCTCAGAGTGGAGTCTTGTGTACATGGTCTGGAACTTCTCAATGGTCGTGGCAAGAAGGTTGTTCATCAGTAGTTGCTTCTTCTGAGAAGAGGAGGGAAATAAAATAAAATAAAACATTTTCAGGAAAGTTTAACTTTATGGCCTCAAAACAATGAGAGTAAACACGAATCCATCATTTTAAATGTTAGCTATGACTTAAAAAGACAACATTTACACACAAGCTTATGTCTTCAATGGAAAAAGTTACTCCTGAGCTATGTCTTAAGAAGGAAAAAATGTTGAACATTTACTGTGTCTTAAAAGAGAAAAAAACGAGCAAAAACTACTCAAACAGTTAATACTTTTCAAACAAAATGATGTCAATATTGTATGTTTTAAACAATAATTGTTTTACATTTAACAAATTTACAAATGGTAGGTTTTAAATTTGGCTGTGCTACTGTATACATTACGATGCAATCACAGTTATTAACTAATTTGCATAAACCAAATCCAGGTTTATAGTGCTCACATACCTCCACTGGTAAGGAACTAGATATGATGATAATGCCAGCAGCCTCATAAAGGAACAGTTGATCATCTGTTGTAAGAATCTGATGGTGTCCATTTTCCTGGAATTCCAAAAAAGAAAAGAAAAAAGAAGAAGTTATTTATCAAAAGAAAGTTGAGGAAAGTGCTGACAATCATAAGATGTGTATTGATTTTTGTTGTCTGAAGAATGCTAAACTATGGTTAAAAAATGTTGCTTTTGATACACAACTGAAGAAGCATCTTTTTGCATTACTTTTCATAACATCACCTAAGCATCACTTAATATGAACATTTTAGTACCACAGTTTGTAGCCAATTATTTGTGAATGTACAGATATGGAGAAGGATGGGAGATCGGGAGGGGAGATGTGGATTTGCACTTTCTCTTAGTTCGTAACCTTTCTTTCCTAGATGGAATAAAGGCGAGATAATAGTGGAAGTATCAGCTGTTTAAGATTTGCACTCTACAATAAATCATTTGAAGTCAATTTGGGAGTCAAAGGGAAGACCAAGATCCACTGAGAGAGATCCCAGAAATGAATGAACCGAGGTGAGGTGGTGATAAAGCATGGCCTCTGAAAAACGGAATCTGGCATCAACTTTAATAACTAACGTTGGAATTTAAACTAGCTAAAAATAGATCACATAAAAAAATATCAGACAAATCTTTTTAACCTACCTAAAGTTACTGCTCCTAAAAGGATTTGGGATCCATTGTAAGATATCTTCTTTGAAGGGTGTGCCACAGATATTTTTGTCTCTTTGTAACTAAGCAGAATTGCTCAAACCAGTTGCTTGCATTTGCAGCTTAACTTTTTTTTAGCAACATAAAAGATACTCTTGAACATTAGCTACATTAGAGATTTTGCTACATTAACATCAGGGCTGTAAACTCCTCAGCAATTTTGCTGTCCCCCAAAAATATTTCTCGACAGTTAAAGCATGGACCTACGACACTGTCATGTCAGACCTACTGGGACTCCTTGCATATAAGAATTGGGGCTGAAGTCATTATCTCTATCAACTGCTGAGGTTAACTAATGGTACTCTAAATGATATAGCAATTTGCATAATGATATGAGGTTAACCAATGGTACTCTAAACAATGTGGTCAATTTGCATAATGATATGAGGTTAACCAATGGTACTCTAAACAATGTGGTCAATTTGAATAATGATATGACGTTAACCAATGGTAGTCTAAACAATGTGGTCAATTTGCATAATGATATGTACTCGGCCAAATTCACTTCCTTTGATGAGAAATGAAAAAGAGGAATAATTTAAAAAAAAAAAAAAAGTTTCAATCTGTGTCTTGGGAAAAGTAGAATCTGTTTAGTTGCCTATCAGTCTAATTATTAGCTAGTTGTGACTTAGTAAATTAACAAAAACAATCCTTATACGCCTTGAACAACAACTAGCTCGTGTGAAAAGATTGAATCTGTTGATGGGTAGACCACTTTGGAACTAAAAAAAAAAAAAAAAGATTGGAAAAATGTTTGAAAGGTCAACTTACGGGTGTCTGAATGGTCAGAAGATCAGGGATTCTTTGTAGGATATCTTCTGCATAGGGAGCGACGAGACCTTTCAGCTGCTTCATGAATCTCCCAAAGAGATATGCACACCGGCTACGGACGGTGCCTTTCTGATTTCTGATGCCGCGCTCATCGAGGAAAGCCGACAGGGCGGCCGGGATGTGCTCCGGAGACGCCGAGAAGAATTTCTCGTATCTTGCGACAGTTTCAAAGTACTGAAAATGTGAAATGAATAATATGAAATGAAGACACAAAAATTAACAAAGGAGAGAGAAAATTGGCGGAGAGTATGACTGATGCTGTGAGAGTATTGAGGTCATGTAGTTAAGGCAATAGACTCGAGATCTATACGTTGGACTTGGATCATTACGTTGCGTCTGCCCTGTGCAAGGCTCTTCATCTCTATTGCCTCTCTTCACCCAGGTGTATAAATGAGGACTTGCGAGGTGGCTTGTAAATATAGTTGTATGCGCCAGTTTGTGGCTGCACCCTATGGGTGGACCCCGGGGATCACATAGATGAGGTGCACTGTATTGCACCGGGAGCGACTGTTTGAATTGTGCACATTTGGGAGTGTGGGTGTGACAAGTCACCAATGACCAGGGGAGGGGGTGATGGGGGTTAACTATTGTAAAGTCTTGTGTGAATGCCTCGCATTGATATAAGAACCTTCGACTTTTAAACTTCTTGATCGCCGCTTTATTGGGGGGAACATTTTGTATAGGGCAGAAGGGTTAGTATTCGGTTCAACCTTCCAGTTGATAGCTCCATTTATTCCCTGATTTAAAATCACGCATTCCAACGAACACCTAAAAGTGGACTCCCTCAGCTGAATATCACAAGTGGCTCAAGGTATGATTACTGATCCTAACATTAATGGCTAAAACCATAGTTCAACTTCAGAGGTAAAAAAAAGTTTGGGAAAATGTTAAAGAGAAACATAATCTACATTTCATGAAAACTTTACATTCCGTTCCATACCAAGTTTGACCAAGATACCTACAGTAGATTAAGTTCTTTTTTGAAGACTTAACATAAATTTACCTCTGACCAACCTTTTCTCATGTCGTATAACTTTCTTGGAGCTTAAACTTATGCTACTGTACTAACGTCCACCCTACACTCACACTACTTTGGCCACACAATTCCGGATTCATGCTCTGGCTTATACTATAATGCACCCACAACCATACCGGCAAGCCACGTTCAGTTTGTTGGAAGTTACGCAGTCTTTATGGGCACTAATGCAGCTGCGCTAACTTTTACGACATAATACAAAGCAAGGGCAATGTTGTTTGAAGGTATAACCAAAGAAATGCCTGAAAAAGTCCCTGCTCGCAGTATAAAGATGCTGGCACAATGCAAGCAGCCAGTGCAATATATAAACATAGCACAACATATGTTACCCTAATCAGACAATTCAGTACACACTATGGAGATGGTAGCTAGATCCATAAATGGATCGTCTGGTGAAAAACAAGGTGAAACTTATTTTGAAGAGAAACAATATTCCACATACTGCTAGTTGAAAACTTTCATCTCAATATCTTGCCACTAACTTGAGATATGGTTGAATGAATGCAACCTATTTTGACTGGCTAAACAACAAAACGTCAACTATTCCAGGATTGTATCAAAGTAAGGGAGTTTGTGATGTGATCTGGATGACTGCTCTCCAAAAGATTTAGTTAGGCTATTATAATCTAATTGTTCAGTAATCCTTGAAAACAGATACATTTGCCATTTTTCTTAGCTTCCAAAGTTCTCTGTACTTTGAATGTGATCAGAATGTACCCATATTTTGTAAATAAAATGATATTTTTCCTTTGCGGATAAATGATTAACAAATTATTAGAGAAAAACAAACACTGTTTCTCATTCATTTTAAAAATATCACCAAATTATTTGCAAATATCTCCCTGATACAAAATAGATTCAGAAACCTTTCAGCAATTTTGCAACTTAATGATAATAATCTGCAGTTATTCTTACGACGCTTAAGTGACCATGGGCTTATGGATTAACTTATGCGTGGGGGTGGGGGGTTCCAATTCAACATTTTAACTCAAATTTGGAATCTTTGCAATTTAGAAAGTCATTTCAGATGGGAAAACCACAGATTGCTCTTAGATGAAAAACCCACATTACTATGACCCGATTGTTAAGCCTCAAATGCCACCACCTTTATCCACTCTATCCAACCTCAGCCCAGCGCAATATCTTTTTAACCAAATAACGAAAAGGGAACTCCATCTTCTCTGACTGAACAGTATAAATGGTACCACAATGTATCACTTGTTTGCCCTGCACTTATTGTTTCCTTCCTTTGGTTTTTTTTGTTTGTTGCTGAAACAATCGACACCATATTTAGATTTCTAGGTTTCACTTCTGCTATTTATGTCGAACACGATATCAAACAGCCATACTTCCTTCCAAGCAAATAATACGGAGGAAGGGGAACAAAGGTGAAGGGAACTTCCTCTACGGGGTTCCTGTTTTTGGTTGTTATTGTCTGCTCTATTTTTATGCATCTTTCCACAAGACCGACCCTTTCAAACCAATTAAGCAAATAAATAAAGACATCCCAACCAGCTTATCCTCTTCTCATTTTTGGCTTCCCATCAGTCAAAACACATTGGTGCCGATGATAAACACCAAATAATGATACATTGCACGCCCCACGCATATCGAGAGCTAGTGGCTTTTAAATAAATAATACCTGTAGCGTAACTGCCCAATGGGTATGCTGTGAGACACCGCTCTCCATCAACTGCAACAGGAACAAAAATATTAGACATTAGGCAAAATATATCCCAAAACCAAACATTTATTTACTCTTAAGAAGGGGAATATAAAAGTTCCCAGCAAAATGGAATTTACTTGAAAGAGTTAATTTTTTATTGTAGTTGGTGCTCATAAAGCAGTTTCTAATGTAAGAAAAAAATTAAAAACAAGATTGGATTCATTTATTTCAAAGCAATTTCTATTTGCTGCATTTTTGTGATATTTGTTTACCCCCATGATATGCTTCTCATGAACACACCATTTGTTCCGTAAACAGGACAAAAATTAGTCAGTTAATGAGTAAAACTATCTTTTTAGCTGCCAACTAAATTTAGTTTTGAACTTCTACAAGAGAACAGATTTAAACAAACCAATGTAACATTTGTGAATCAATTTCTACAAACTATATATTTTATTTTGATATTATACAAGTAATAGCAAACATTTTTTCCCCTCCAAAAACCTCCAACTCCATAATTAGTATAAATCTTTGTTTGGAAAGCTTAACCTCTAAGGTTCTCTTTAATTCAATTTTTCCAAAACGTGGTTAACTTTTTCCCCATATAGGTGAGAATTACATGGCTCACTATACATTTGATTCACATTAGAACTGATCAGGTATCTCAATGCAAAAACTGGCCAAGTGAATGTACAACTTGTAAGTTGTGTAGCTCAGTGTCTTTTGCAAGAGAACATTGGCACCTTCAGAATTTTTATGATGACCAAAGTTCAAAAAAGCTAAAGAGTGCTATGTAAGTCTTCAAACTGAAAATTGTTGCCTATGACTTACTGTCTACAATACTTGCATTACAACAAATATTACATTGTTGCACCAAAATATATACATTAATAAAATACTGCCATGGTTACTGTGAAATATGAAAATAGCCTGGAAATTTCACAGATATAGTGAAATATCTAAAAACCTTCAAATAAACAAACAAAACACTAACAAAGGGAATGTAGTTCATTACTTATTAATTGTTCAATCCGGCCCCCTTGACAGAAAATTAAGTGAATGCAGTCAATAATTAAAAAAAAACGACCACAGAGAAACGGTAATATCCTAACCACGGCACTCACCAAAACCATGCACTTGTGCATGACGGTCTCCTCCTTCCATGTAAACTGATTGCCTTGGACCGGAGGAATTGCCTCTCCGAGATTATAAAACATGGCGATGGCCAGCTCACACTGAGTGAATGTGACGTTCTTCCACTGACTGTCAAAATAAAACGATAAAAAAAAAATTGTGGTAATTACCACAATAGCAGATAAAGCAAGAGAAAACTGAATTGTGGGAACTAAACTTTGCTACAATCATAACTGTTGTCATAAGAAAGTTACATACTGGATAAAAAATGAAGTACACTTTGTGCTTGCTCTTTACCAGAACAGACCTACCTCAAAGTCATCTCCAATAACTGATGGACACAGTTTAAAACCAGTTCTTGATTCAGCTTGGCTAAATTTACAAAGAGCACCATCATCTGCTTCCTGTAATCTAAGAACATCACCTCGTCTTCGCCCTGAGAGTCAAAGTTGTACGAGTCGTCATACTCGAACTTCTTCATGACTACTTTGAGCAGGTCTTCCATACCGAACTGACTCAGGATAGCGGAGCTGCCGACCTAAAGTACATGGGAAAATACATAGCGTAATGGTAAACACCATCTGAAAAAAACAAACAAAAAACAATTCAGGACTTACACTACCGGACGCACACTACACGCACTCTACAGGACGCACACTACAGATCGGAGGTACACCAAAGGCCGGACGTACAATACAGCACGCACAGGCCGGATGCACACTACAAACCAGACGCACACTACAGACGCACACTCCAGGATGCACACTACAGATCAGAGGTACACAACAGGCCGGACGCACAGTAAAGGCCGGAGGCACACTACAGGACGCACAGGCCGGATGCACACTACAAACCGGACGCACACTACAGAGGCACACTCCAGGATGCACACTACATATCGGACGTACACAACAGGCCAAATGCACAGTAAAGGCCGAAGGCACACTACAGGACGCACAGGCCGGATGCACACTACAAACTGGACGCACTCTACAGACGCACACCACAGGATGCACAGGCCCGATGCACACTACAAACCGGACGTACTCTACAGACACACACTACAGGATGCACACTACAGGTCGGACATACACTAAAACGCGGACGCACAGTAAAGGCCGGACGCACACTACAGGACGCACAGGCCGGATGCACACTACAAACACTACAAACACTACAGACGCACACTACAGGATGCACACTACAGATTGGACGTACACTACAGGCCAGACGCACACTACAAACCGGACGCACACTACAGGCCGGACGCACAATACAAACCGGACGCACACTACAAGACGCACACTACAAACCGGACGCACTCTACAGACGCACACTACAGGATGCACAGGCCGGATGCACACTACAATCCGGACGCACACTCCAGGACGCACACTACAGATCGGACATACACCACAACCCGGACACACACTTCAAACCGGACGCACACTACAGGACGCACACTACAAACCGGACGCACACTACAGACGCACACTACAGGACACACACTCCAGGAATCACAATACAGATCGGACATACACTACAGAAAATAAACATTGTAATTAATAAAGAAAATAAAAATTGAAGCAGGTGTGGCTCAATGATGTCATATTTGGACTTGATCAAGTCTACAGCCTCGTGTGTGAAAGAACCATTAAATCTGTGATGTCTCCCAGACGGAATACCATCATCCTTAGCAGTCTGGGGAAGTTAACTCTATCACATAGACCAATAATGATGGTTGGGCTTGTGTCTCCTTTAAGTCATAACATCTCTGAATGCTTTGCAATGGTGTGGAATGGAGAGTGCATTAACAGGTGATCGCAAGGTATGCCACAGGCTAATGCTATGGTCAGGATTCAAAACATTGTGTCATATCAACACTTTCAATCAGGCCATCAGTTCACATCCAGGATAGATAAAGTAAATTCTATCCACATTAGTCAAGACCTGATACCTTTAAAGACAAAGGTTCCTCTTTATATCCAACAACAATTTTTCCTTAATTCCCTGCTAAGGACAGTGAGGGAAGAGGATAATTTTACACTTTGAACACAACAAGCTAGAAGGGAAATATCACCAAACGATGACATTACGGAATTTGAATAATTTGAATAAACATGTTACTGAAAATAGGAGATCGATCTTAGAGATTTTTGCAAATTTCCTGACCAGATGAGTGACCGGCTTGGGCCAGATGGTAATTATTTTGTCTTCTCCCCCCCCCCGGTTCCCATCAATAATCGGTACTACATCAAACTTGTGTAGCTGTCAATGGTTTCACGCTGCCAGTTTTAGTAAATTACCGTTAATTCTTGCCATGTTAATGAATTGACTAGATTTACTCATTTAGTCCTCAATACCTGTTTCAGAAGACCGATGTATTCCTTGGTAAAGTCCATTGTTGCTAACGATACATCGTCATCTTCATGACCTAGGAAGGCAAACATGAAGGTAAGCTTCCCCTGGATTGCCCTTAGAGCGTTCCCGGTGTTCTCAATAGTACCTTCCTTGGATAACCTGTAGAGAGTAACGAGAGGATAAACTGCAAATGAAAGTGCAAATAATAATAAAAATACTATTAACAAGAACAATAACATCTTGAGTCCATCCTCCCTAAACTCTTTTAAAAGATGTTAAAAAGCATGCCGACTAATGACCTACTAAACTTTAAACTTTTCACCCTGGACTTTTGAGTGATTCTTTACCCAGCAATGCCACTGCTACATTCCAGTGGATAAATTTAGTGGCAAAAAAGGCATTGAAAATCAGCACCTTTAATGTTGTGGCTTTTAATCTCCTGCCTGTCCAAAGTAAGACAGGTTTCTCATGAAGATGGTAGCATTGGCTTTGCATAATAAATCAAATATAAGATATAAGAAAGTTAACTTGAATTGCTAACTCGTTTGATTTCCAACAAAGTTCAGGCCAGTTGAAATAAATGATTACACAATGGCCATCATCATGGTGGAGGTGTTCGTTGTCATAATTAATTATTATTCGTTCACCAAACCATTGGCTCAAGTCGTCTCATGTCTCTTCTTATTAGCAAGTTCTTAACCATTCAAGACAGTACAGAAAACTGTGTGTTACACAAATTTAATATTAATTATTACGTTTTTATTTTTTATTCTTGTATATTTTTTGTCTATCTTCCGTAGTGTGCTTTTGAAGAACGTAGAGTAACAGATTACATTTCCAAGTTCAATAGCTTTCCATTCACTCACATTTTCTCTGTTGGGTAAATTCACATTTAACATAAAAAGTCCAATCAAACCGAAAATGGTTTTGACTTTCATAAAGCATACAGCTTAAATACAAAAGTCTTGAGTTTAGCCTAATATATTTATTTATTTCTACATTACCTTTGCCAACAACCAATCAGTTGACAGCCCATGTCACTGATGAGGTTTGAGAGTTTGGCTAGATAATCAACATCATCCTCCTGCGTAACAAAATAAAAGGAGAAAAAATGTCTGTCACTAGGTCTGTAGCTTTAATGCAACAGTACTTTGAATACCTTTGCCATAGGTTTCATAGCCAAATCCTCATGCAACACATCTTTGGTAACTCTGAAATTTATATCTACCAACTATTCGAACAAGAGTTTCTTAAAGTAACTGTTTTGTGGGAATATTTCTTCACAAAGACCTCAATCATACAAGCCAAAGCCGATGGTTGGGCTTGTGCCTCTTTAAGTTTTGAACAGTGGAAGCTTTTATTGATCTATTAGAAAAGTTCAAATCTTTCTTGACTCTCCCTCACCTGTGTACATCACCAATCTGTACACTTTATATACCTTACATGGAAACAGTATCCGAGCTAAAACAGCAAGATTTGATAATTATAGTTCTTGCAATAACAATTTTATTCTCACTTGGGATGAGATGAAACTCTCTACGCTCACAGCGACTGTAAACAGACATGAATTAAAATGCTGATTGAAAGTACGACGACTTACGTAATTGGGTGGAAGGACTCCGGCTGTTTGCAGGACGTTGCTGACAGATTCGATCAGTTCCACTTTGGCTACGCTGTCCATACCTTTGTTTATGATCTCACAGAAACAATCGCATGCACTCTCTCGTAAGGCCTCCACGGTCAAGTGATTGAGCATTCGCTCTATGAAGTGTTCGTTTGCAATCAGTCCGATATCGATCCACGAGACGTAGCAGCCTATGACCTCCAGACAGAGGCAGGTCAACTCCGAATTCTGACTCTCGTACGTCTTCTGTGTTTAAAAGAGAAAGACTGAGGCATACGAGATGAAACTCTGAAAACAAGAGTTTTAATGATAAGGAAATCTTCCCTTTCAAAACTTGTCACTTTGAGTTGTTCTGTCAGAAGTAGAAGTATTCTAGCCGTAAAAATTTCTCTCCTCTTTTCCTCTCTTTTTCAGAATGTGGGGTAGCAACTTTGAAATTACAATCTGCTGCTTTTTCTATGGCAATAAACATTTGCTTCAAATGGAGTCAGAAATGTTCGGCCAGCGTGGACAAACAATGCCTAAACACTTTCTGCACCGAGAATTTACTTTGGGTGCAGGCCTCAACTTTAATCCATTGTTTTATACAAAATTTAACCCAAACAAATTCTTTTAAATTTATACTTATACAAAGAGAGCACCCTTGTCTGATGACATCCAACACCATGTTTTCGCATTGAGTTTTTGTATTGCATCTGAGTTAAACCAACCTATTGGTCTGTGTATTAGACAATATAGTCAAACCACTTTAACTGATGAATCTTGGCTGTTTACAAGGTCATTTCTCAAAAAGTTACAACTGTTATAGAAACCTGGACCGAAAGCAATATGTTTAAACAGTCTACAATGTAATCAAAATTCAATTTGTGTCTAAGGTTCCTTCCAATCCAGAGGTACGTAAAAAAGTTGCATTGGGTTCATATCGTTTCCATTATCCTCGATTTCTACCATGGTGCAAACATTTTTTTCTTATTTTTGAATCCTAGATTATTCTTGATCTTACCAGTATTTGATACCAGGAGTCTACCAGTGCCGGAACACACTGTACCCTCATTGTATCCTTTAAAAGTGTATTTCTTTGGGTTTCCTGTTGAGTTCCAGAGAAAGAATAAAGGAAATATCACTCCAAAGAACCATCAGTGTATGGTTACACATTTATAGTAGAATATCGGCAAAATACAAAACCACACTACCGCAATGGATATGCTTATCTGATAAATGTACAGGCTGAATGACTCTTACCCCTGCCCAACCCCCTCGGAGGGCTTCACGGTGAGTTGACCATGACTCACAAACAGTATTGAATACAATAAGAACAAGAAATTATTTAGCAAAGTAAGTTTTTAAATCAAATTAACAATCTGATTGTTGTTCTGTCCTAAAGAGACTACTCCTACAGCGTCGTTTGTCCAGGATATGAGAGATTGTGTAGAGAGGTTTTCAGTTGATGTGCATACTTTATTAGGCCATCTTTTCTTTCTCATATTTTCCAGCACTGATGTGCATACACCTGAATATCCATTACATATCACAAGGACTGTACCATTACGGTAAATTTAATATTTATGTATGGAAAGGATATAACAATTGTCAGATAACACTGTAAGATGCCTTGATGAAACAAGAGACAAATGACAGGAGGCCCAGGCAACAGCAAACTTTTGAACTAGAAATTTGAACATTTACCACATACTTTTCTGAAAGTAAGGAAAACTGTGCAATCACCTGTTGTGCACGCTGTGACAATGATGTGCACAGTATTTCAAAGGTGTGGGCAGGAGGCACATTTTAAACTTCCTGGACTGATAAAGGGAGGGGCATGAATCTCAATAGAAGGGGGTGGCTCTGGTGTTTTGAAGCTGACTTCCACGAGGGAATGGGTAGGGGGGTACCCAGAGAAACTTAGAAAAAGTTTAGACGACAAAATGGTGCATTCTGAGGCATATATAGGCTAAAAAATACTCTTGAATTTTTGTGTGAGGTTAAATAGGGGGCCATGCATCCATAGCTGTGGTCTAAATCTTCCTGAATATAAAAGGTCCCCTGACTGACTGCCCTTCCACAATTGCACCACTGCCCTTTTATACTTGCTGTTTTGTTTCTACTTGTGAGGTATATCTCGTTACTGACAAGTTTTAAGCCAGTATTGCTCTTTTAAGGTAAAATTATGACATCAACAGTGGGTTGTAAGGTATTCACTCAATAGGCGGCAACCATGGAACATCTAAATACTGGAACAAATAAAAATGTGAGCAATATCAGAATGTTCATTAACTTTTTCTAAAAAGCTTTTCAGTTGGCAATGCACTATGTTTACTTAAAATCCAAAGACATCTAGCAATTTCAAGTTAAAGGAAATTCACTTTTAAATCCTGTATGATCTTATCCCATTGTTTCACTTACCTCTGGGGTGTGAGCAATATCTCTATCGACTACTTCTATATCTATGGCTAACAGAATCCGCAGGAACACATCGATGACCGGAGGTCCGTGAGAGAGGTATTGGAGGAGATCCTGAAAGAATGTCGGCCAATGGTTGAGGTAATCTTGCACAAAAACTAGAGAAAATAGTTGGGCCACTTTATTCTTAATAAACATCTTTTCCTCAGTTGGAGTAAAGGCCTGTGGGAAGAACAAGAAGAATACATAGAAAATAAATACAGTGCATCAAGTGGGAAAAAAACAGATTAAATTTTCTTGTTTTGTGTTCAGAAAGAGTAAGTTAATTTGTAAGTTATATGTGTCATTCGAGTCACAACTGAATTTTAAAAGTCCAGTGTAAGAATGGATCTTTTCTTCATATGGTGCTGGTTACTGTAGCCATGATTTCATTAAATAAAGAAGAAAGAGAAGCAAAAATTAAATACAGTTAATTGAAGACTCACAGACATTTGAAGCCAGGTTATCAGAAGGTTTTGTATATTAAGGCGATCCTCTTGGCTTGCTGTAGGATACCTGAGGAAAAGATCAGTGAGGTAATTAATAACAGAAGTTGACATCTAGAAGAAAATAATAATTTGCTGGCTTACAGCTTCAAAGTCTCAATACATGTTTGCTGATGAATTTCGGAAAGCAAACTTCCATAGCAGATACAATGTTTCTTGTTCTAAATGCACTCTGACCAGGTGGGTTTAATGGAGAAAGCTGTCGCAATCGAAAGAAAGAAATTTCTTTTCTGTTGCCCTTATGGCGTGAACGATTTACCATAAAATCACTGCGACTGCCCATATCAGCATGTTCATTACACAAATGTAACCTCTATATACTCGTATGGTCCACTTTTTCTACCCAATTCCACGGAGGAAACGTTTGAAAACACATCGGTAAGACCAAAAGAAAGACACTACTCAAAAGAAGGGACCTAACACAGACTAGCAACAGAAGTGAAGGTAGTCCTAAAACAGAGAGACTTGATTGGCGCATGATCTGTTGGGCGGAGCTTGCAAATTTTGATTGAAGTTTGTAGAATCTACGGCCTCGTTAATAAATCTGGCGAATTTTTTTCAGCTCAAAATGTTTAACGACAGATAACTCATTTAAAAATAATGAATATTGATATGGAAATTGCGTAGAACGGTGTCATTTTCACTGAGCTTTTTAGTGCAGTAAGCTGTAAGGTCTAAGTTTAAATTTGGCAAACACGTACTGAGACTTTAACAGAATAGGAATTTACTTAAACTGTGAATGTAAATCACTGAAAAGGAGAGTCAGTTTCTCAGATCTGATATTGATTGTGTTTTGCTTTTTTCATTTGTTTATGAGAAGAGAAACCCCTGTTTTATTTCCCTGCCATTTTTGTATGGTATTGGAGGAAGTCTACAAATTTGGTCACTTTCTTAGTCCACAATAAAGCATATTTTGAAATTTCACTTTTGCAATAATATTGAACTGTCACCATAGGAGTCTGGAGCCATGGTTTTGTTTTAGCAACAACACAATGCTGATAAAGAAAACCAGAATGCAAAAGTGCATCGTGGTTTCAATGATATAACAAGAGCAGTTTTCTTCATGATTCTGATGTAATGTATAATGAAGGGTGTACAACATACTCGATATTAGTTATACAGTGAAAAGCAGCATAATGTAACAAACAATAAATTCACAATGACACAGACTGGACCCTGAAATGACCTCCGCCCACGACATTAGGCTTCTTGTACTAAATGTGATACATCAACATATTTAATATGACATCTTTCCTTGTTGAAATATCATGTTTACAAAGTTTTTGCAATTTGACCTCTGATGACCTCAAATGACCTTTGACCTCCATCAAAAATAATGACTTCTTATACTCAATGTGGTTCTTCTACACACCAAATATGAGGTCTGCCCAAGCTTCCCTTTCTTGAGATATCGTGTTCATAAGGTTTCAACAATTTGAGTCCTGGTGACCCAAAATGTCGTTTGACCTCCACCAAAAAATATAGGCTCCTTGTACTCAATGGTACTTCTACACACCAAGTATGACATTGGTCCGACCTTCGCTTCATCAGAAATGGTGTTTACAAGCTGAGCATCACACACACACAGAGACACACACCCATACATACACCATCATTAAATGCAAAGATTACGCTTATCATCGAAACCAAAAAGGAAAGAAAGAGCAGAAACCCAGATCTAGGAAAAGATCTAATCTTGAAGCTTTACTCACTTGTTCTTGATGAAATGCTCTACAACTTGAAAACAGAAGAACTTAATATGATCATTATCATATTTCTTGGCAAGAATAGCATTAGCACAGAGTTGCCATCCAATTTCAGACTGTTTCATTTCTTCAAAGTACGCCAATGCCTGAAAGAAGGGGGAAAACAAGACAGAAATGATTCATCACAAAATCTAGCTCATAATAAAGATACATATTCCTAGACTACAGAGACAATAAACTCTCGAGTTATTTGTCATGGACGTTACGTTTATAAATATGTGTTAATGTACTATACTTTAAATTTGTACAACTCATCATGGATCCACTTGTATACACTGAACTGTTAATACCCTTCAATCTTGAACTTAAAGGCATTGAAGACTCGCCCCAAACAGCATGCCGCGCTCTGAAAAAGTTAACTTTCCGTTGCTTGCAAGTGAAGTTTTCTGCTTGTCGTTACAAAATGCAGACAGTAATGAAACGTGATACCTTGTTATCTTTAGCTGGACCAATGCATGTCTGAGGAACAAATGACTGGTTTCCATTTGTTGGTGTAGGGTTTTGAATGAATGCTGGTAACAAAATTATGGACAAAATTGCAAAGAGCATGTCAACACACATTATATATAGCCAATAATAAAGACCTTACTCTGCGTTGGGATTCTGTAGTTGCAAACGGCCCCAAGCCTTGCAGAGCTACCTCATCCATTTCCATCTTCCTGTCCTCTGCACCAGATGTTTATCCTTCAAAAGAGTGTACAAATAAATACAAAATTAAAACAAATTGGATTTTATTACCAGAAATAGATTGTCAGAATATGTTTAACAAAATTGAAAGATGTAAATAATAATTAATATTGCAAAACAATAATATGAAATACAGATAAATGCACATGTTTTTCTAACACTGATACATGCCATATGTTTCCAACATGTTTAATTTTGTCATTAGAATTTATATCCATTAGAAAAGAAGCTGCAGGCTACATATATAGCAGTCTCACAATATGTTTCGCTTGGTTGAGATACTGTACCACAGCCACAGTATTCATTTGTCAAAATATTGCCAGGAATTAATATCAATTGAATTTAAAAAGATGACTGGTTGGCTGATAATAAATTGAAAGAGGTAAACTGTCTCAACAAAGAAAACAAAGACAAAATGACTGTGACTTCAAACGAGATTGTGGTTTCTTTAAAGCTTTTAACACCCTGCCCCCAGTTTTGCACATATTTTTGGCATTTGGCTATCTTACTCCCTAAAATTAACCAAACATTACCTCAACATGATACCACTACTCTCTGGGACTTGAGCTTAGACTTAGACTGGCTGAGCATAGCAATTGTACGATGCATAGGCACAGAACAATTAATATTTTGAGATCATTACATTTCTGAGGAACTACACATGAAAAACTCGTACAGTTGATTTGGATTTTTCCGTGATAGACATGGTTGATCAAGTCCTTAACTGCGTCAATTATGAGCCCACCGTGCTATACCAAGACCACTCCTTCCGTTATGACATCACCAGTTAGGATGAAGCCTAGTCTGGAGAGCATGAATATTTATGCTAGTGCCGAAAAATTTACACTCAAATAGCATATTGAATTTGAAACACTGGAAGCACTTGTTAGGCCTAGTTAATAATAAATATTAAATGTTTGCAAGTTTCCATTGACAAAACTGCGCAACAGCTGCAAAAATATTTATGGAGACAAAAACAGACTAGCCTCAGCCTTCTAGTACTACTAGCTTTGAGATAGCTTTCCCCAAAACAAGTCATAAAAATACTGCACAACAAATTGATAAGCCTAGCATTTACGGAATTGCAATCATTCAGTTTTCTGTAGGCCTATGCGTGTTCTTAAAATGTCTTAACGTTATAAAGTATGCACATTAACCATGTCATAGCCTATCAGGTTGTCTTCATATTTTGTTGTTTGAAGGAATTTTTGGTTGTCCAAATGAATTAAGCACTTGGATATTTAAAATGGAGTGCCCACTGCCTTGCGTGAAAGCCGTAAGAAATATTGAATACTTACCTGTATCAATTTAGCCTTGTAGGTGAGTACTGAAACGTTAGGCTTTGCAGGCCTAGTCTATCGGCCTGAGGCAAAAGTCTTACTCTTAGTGACTAGTCTTACGGAGATCGACAAATCTTGGACAAAACTGTAGTGTAGAGTTATAGACATTTTATGTGGTGTATGACACTGTTCATGACTAATCATGTTGGGTTGCAGGAATTCTCTTTTAGTGAAAAAATGATTTCCAAACATTTCCAGAGACAGAGGGTAAGCCCAAGGTTTACATCACATACACTGCAGCAACATAAATGAGCATACGGTATGCCCACATGCACAGTATAGTACTGCATACACGTTGTACCCTAGCTAACTTGTCATATGTGCGTGGGGCCACCAGGGTACGTACCCTGTAGTGTACAAATTATACCTTACTGTATCGAACCGTTAGTGCATATGTACAGGATGCACATACAGCTTAAGTGAAGGATTTTCCCCACATTACAGAAGGTATCAAAATGTGATTTATTTCTTACGTTGTTTTCTAATAGGAATGGAGGGCGATACTAACAAGCTACTATCAATTTCAGGGGCTGATTTTTATTGTAAAGAATAGGGATTTGCCAAGTTTTGTTCGAAGTGTTGAACACTTACGGCAAATAAGCTAGTCGTCCGTGAGACAACCTAAGCAGGGTTTAGGTTGTCCGATGTGATTTTTGGTCGTCTCGGACGACTGTTAAATTTGAGCCTTGGCCTAGGCTGAGCATAGTCTTTTCCACTAAAAGTAATGTTAACAGTGATCAAAGCTTAGAACTGCAAAGAGTGTTGTGTTCAATCAGTAAAGAGTATTTTCAGACATCTGTTTGGAGACTATAACTAGCCTGTCAGATCATTGCAAAATATCTAAACATTGACTTCTTGGGAACAAATCTCTGTAATATGAATGTAATTGGCCATGTATTTGGCCCTGTGCTTCTCCAGTGAGTGCTGCATTCTCAATGCTGAAATTTTGTTTGGGAACTAGCCTTGTAGAATCCTGAAGTACGATATAATAGTTTTTCATTAGTGTCAAGGAGAATTTTCCCAAGAGATATATGGCACTGAAGATGTAAATTGCCATCTGTTATGCATCAGATCAAAGTGTTTTATATGACGGGATACAAAAAACAACTACTTGAGCAGAATATGGTTTCCTTGAAGGTAATTGCTGAAAAAACTAAAACCAAGAAGTACAGAATAGCAAGTAGAATAAAACAGAAAGTTAGAAATCAACCATGAGTAAATGAACAGAAAGGAACTACCCAAAATAGAGTCTGGAATTTATCTTTTTTTTGAGCTGTCATGTCAGCTATCTATATGCAGCAACCATACACAGAAGTAATTAAGACATGTGTGTGAAAATATAGTAAAACAATGATTGTTCACCAGGTGACCCTAAATGTTACCTCAATAAAATAAAATGAGAACACTTAACTACGGAAATGAAAGAAAAGCAAAATGAGAAGGCTGTATCAATCACGGTTGTCACACAGCTACATGAGTACTGAAAGTTCAAAGCTATGAAAGAAAATGAGGGACTATGTATTAAAAGCAGTATATTGTATTTTGATAATCATCCCTTTTAGACTTGGGTACTGGGAATGTTTGCACCGCATCTGTCTTTTGATGATCAACTTGTATACTCCCCTTTGAAAAAATAAGGCCCAAGCACTTTACACTTTTTGCAGCAAAACAGCATTTACCAAAATTAGTAAAATCCAGATGCTAATTAAATCAAGGACAGAAAAGACCTGGGCCTGGGCTCTTCCGATTGCATCAAAACATCTTCAAACGTGGTCATGGAAAAACATGTACAGTGCGAATAACCTTATTTCCAGCAGTGGCAACAGAAGAAGAATCATTAATGTCAGAAAGCATTTGTATACTAGTATAAGGTCCACCTCAGTAACTCTAGCAAGAATTTGGTTCTTTCTCAATGACACAACACTATTTGTAGGATTAAGTAAATGGAATAAAGTTTTGCTATTGTGGATCGACGTAATAACTAGCACCCATCAGCTGCTAGGTAAGAGGAAACGATGAAACTGGCCCAAGAAAAGCCTCATCACTGTTAGGAAAACCAGCGACCCTAACAGATACTAAACAAGCTGTATGAGGTGGAATATTCACAGACTCAGTAGATCTAGCCAGTTTACAGGGGTGGATGACTTGGGCTCAGATTTATCTCAGTAATTCCTTCCTGAATAGAAAGTGTGCTGTAATACCCACGCCAATTGTAACCATTTGCTCTTTATGATAGGTCGGTGAAGCCTTTGGAAAACAGTATTTCTGCCACAATGATATGAATATATACGTAATGTTATGATCGCAGACTTTTGGTATTCATTCAGTTTTGTTCTCCATTTACAATCAATTGTTTGCTATCTTTTGTGTTTGTAGATTGTAGTGATGCGCTCTTCCAACAATGTGACGACGGGGTTACGGAGTGCCTGGCAAGACCACTTAGCCCTACAGCTCCCGCGGATGAACCAAACTTTGTGTGTAACTGCACAACCGACGAAGACATTGGGTATGATTGTAGGACCCGGGATCCTGGTATGTATATTTGTCCAAAAGTTACCCAAATAAAGGAGCACTAAGTGGGTACAAAGAGAAGATATAAAGATTCAACCTTGCAGTGTCACTTTCAGGAACTGCAATAGGTTTGTAAGCTGTATATCTGATATACTGGTGTAGCTTGCTCACACACATACACACCCAAACTTTTATTGTATTAGCTGCAAGTGATAACTTTCCACATTTAACCCTTTGTCATGACAGCCAGTGACTACTGTTCGACAACTGGTGACAGGAATTTTTGTTGTCCCATGTTGCTAGTTGTGACTCCTGGACATGTACACAGACTCACACATACATATATATTATTTACTTGTATCTATTCTGTACAGTACTGTCTGTGTTTAACTCCTGTAGAAGCAAACTCTATGATTGTTTAAAGTGGTATAAATTCATACAGTATAAAATTGTTCACACAGTTCAATGAGTCATTGAACATCGTACACTGCATTTTCTATGAAAGTGCCACGTAGTCTATGATTCTGTACGCAACCAATCAATTATCTCACCGTGAAAACTGAAACCAAAAAATGGAGGAAAAGGTATAAAATCATTGACTTTTCCTTCAACTATTTTCTATGAGAGTTATACAAAAACAATACTGTGTATATAGAGATCTCCATTTCACAATTGTTTACCATGTGTGTCACACCTACCAAGTTCATTAGGCTATTTTCATACTAACAACCATAGTATAGTCTTTGTATGTAAACACAGGAAAGCTTATGAACGTCATGTCAAATGTACAAGTCATTGTAGGTTGTCAAATGCTTCATGAATCATGCATGTGGAGCATTTTCAAAGATGCATTGCTGAAAGGAATGCTGGGGTGATGGGTTCACAGATTGTGCAGGTAGCACATGCTTTCTTTTCATTAGCTGTGATATTGATGAATGTTAACAGCACCTAAAATGGAGTGGCACAGTAACATTGTGCATTGGTCAAGTAATATTTTGTTATTCGCCATGTTGGCCATATGTCAAACATTTGACTTGCAAGCCCTCTGAGGATCTGTCCTGTTGTAACACTGCAACTAAACAACTTTATTTTGTTATTTCAAATTTCTTAATACACTTGTGCAAAAGTACATTTTAGAATCTCATTGAGTTGTTTTGTACAGTTCAGGCACAGGAGAAAAGTTGCCACAATATTGTTTAAAGCATCTATATTCTGTTTGTTAAAACTTTTAACTGCCCAATAGGTATTCCTATTAAGTATTAGGCATTTGGTTGTGTCTTAAATATGTTATGTTAAATATCTAGTGTTCTGTTGAAGTCAACTTTTGTAAGTTTTTAAGTGTTTTTAAGTCAAATTTGATAACATAGAAATCTCTAGTCAGTGCTTGGATTCGAGAAAATAATCATGCTCTAGTGTAACCGCTTTTGCCACAGCTGTTGGTTTACCTAGTAGCCCTGAGAATACAGGTTTACTCAAATATGGCAAAATGCTTATTTTAGCTTTTCTTTGTTTATGAATTTTAGTGTAATGACTGAAGTTTGTAGGCAAGTTTTTCATGAAATATTTGTAACCCTTTTGCCACTGATGGGTCTTGCCAATTCAGGCTCAATGTCTAGTCACTATGTGGCAACTACTTGACTGTCAATTTCATTTCATTTCCATGTTCACTTTGATTAACAGGACACAGACAAGGTGGCTTTATAACCTGCTATGGCGATTTGTGTAGAAGTGGCACTTTTGAATCTGAAAGATACCCCAACCTGTATCCAAATGAATGGGAGGCAACTTATCTATTGTATGTTCCAGGAGCATCCAGAATTGACTTTGAATTTGTGGGTGAAGGCGGATTTGGAATTGAAGGTTTCAAAGATGAATTATACGTTGGAACAGGTCTAGTGTTCACTGGTGATCTTATTCGAGCAGTAAATACCTCCATGGCTGTTGTGGATGGAATTGACGTTCGCTTCTTTGATAACGTGACATCATTACTTCCGGGAGTGACCTATCCAAGCCCATTTAGCTTGGAAACAGATACGGCATGGCTTTATTTTCGTACGGACAAGAATCTCCGTTTTAACGGTTGGAGGCTACAATGGAATGCTATAGGTGTGTATAAACATGTTTCTTCAACCCTTCTTCTCTCTCATTTTCTCTAGAAAAAAAATTGAAACTAACCACTACATTGACAAGCAACATCCTTTTTTCTTTTCATTAAACCACTGCGTGATCATAGTGTGTACAATTTCATCCTTGTTTGTTTCGTGAATGAGTTTGGGTCAGAAAACATCTCTTCAGGACTTTCAACAATGTCTAGATCTTTCTTGTTACAGCTGATCGTAAGTATTAGATATTCAAATGCTTGCAGAAGCTTATGTTAGAGGTCATTGAAAGGATCTTTTCGGGATAAACTCCAATTGAGTTTGAAATTTTCTTCAATGAGACCATGTTGCACATTGACAATGTTATATATGTTCCTATCATCATCATGTAAAAAGTATTATGCCGAATTGAAGCACAACCCCCACCTCTCCTTTTGCTTTTGGTTGATTCTCTTCTAACACTGTACAGCAGTTTAATTAGGAAACCTGTACCTCCTTGTAAGCTTGATTTGATTTGTAGTTTTATTCATTTTCTGTTTCATTCTCTCAAAGAAGAATTAATTCTTTGAATTTGTCACTTTGTAGTATTTGTTTACTGCTTCATTTGCAGTCTGTTTGTTTAATCACTTGAATGTACAGTTGAAATAACTAACTATTTCAAGTTACATCTTTTATTCACAGTTGATACCACCGCTCCATTTATTATATCATGTCCAATGGATATACCAGCGTCGATTGAAAGTGGAAACCCAGAAGAAATTGAAATAACTTGGTCGGAACCATTTGCAAATGATATTATGAGCCCACCTGTGACTTTCACACAGACTCATTTTCCAGGACAACTTTTCCCAGTGGGAGATACAAATGTTATCTATCGGTTCTCTGATCGATTTGGCAATGAAGCTATTTGCAGCTTTGTTGTCTCTGTAACTGGAAGTAAGTATTACAGTCATTCCTGTAAGTTTTATAGCAGCCTTCTGTAATATATGTTCCTATCATCATGTAAAAAGTTTATCAAACAGTTATGATTCCTATGATATCATGAGAAATGAGTGTGTGTGCATCTGTGATACTTGCTTGGGTCTGGGATAACTCAACAACTTAGTGATGAATAGTTGTCATACTTGCTGTGTATATGTATTTTATTTGAGAATGTGCGCCCTGTTGTTAATGAGGTTATGGGGTCAAACATGAAAAACTCTACATTGCAAATAACTTTGCAACCCTAATTTGGATTGAAGCCAAACTTGGTTTACAGTTGTTGGTTAATGGTTGGTACATGTGGGTTTAATTTTTTGGGACCATCCGGGTCCCAAAAAATTACAAGCCCATTTTTATTTCACCTCAAATGCAATTAAGGCCACATTCTTTGGGCCTAAATTTGTGAGTCCCAATATTTTTGGGACCAATTGGATCCACAGGTTTTGAGGTTCAATTTTTGAGGGGAAAGTATACATTTGAGTCAGTTTGTTTGGGCCAAATATTTTTTAGGCACAAAATTCTATCAGACCCAATTTTTTTGGGAGGGGACAACATTTTAAACTTGCAATAACTCCACAACCTATATTTGGATTGTATCCAAACTTGGCATACAGTTGTTATTAATAGCTGGTACATGTGGGCTTAAATGTTTTAGGCCCATTTGGTCCAAAATTTGTTGGGCCCATATTTGTGGACAAGTAGCCCACCATTTTATTTCCATGAATGCATTTTCAAGTTGGACAATAACTTAACTATTGAGTGACAGCTTTGCAACCTGCCCATTTGTGTGAAGTAGTACTATATGCATTCATATTATCAACTATGATATTGGGTGATGACATTCAACACTTCAAAATTTCCACTACGCGAGGAACCATAGTGCCCAATGGTATCTTTTCCTTTAATAGTCATTTAGTTCATTTTTATATGTATATCTTAACCATTTCAGTTGATACAATGGCTCCTGTGGTGTTTGGATGTCCAGAAGATATTTCCAGGACTATTGAGCTAGGGTCTCCAGATCCACAAATTACATGGATCGAGCCTTTTGCCACAGATGCTAGTGGAACAGTTGATCTGTTATTTCGAAGTCACGGTCCGGGAAGTACCTTTGCTCCTGAAATTACTGCAGTCACATACATATTTACTGATCTTGCAGGGAACAGGGGAACATGTAGTTTCAATATTGAAATAATAACAGGTAAGATATCAAGATATTGTAATACTTTTACACTAACATGTTTTTTGTCATTTCTGCTGTTGGGCTTCTGAGGTAATTCTGTCACTAGTTACTATAGTGGAAAAATTGATTAAAAGAATAACTGAACTCTTGTCAGTGTAAACTTATATAGGAGACTTCAAATCAGTGTTAGGTTTGCCTTATTATAGTTCAAATTGTGTGTCTAATTGTAAATCACAAAGGATTATGACTTGCAGTACCCACCTTTGATGTAAATGGCTGGTGACCATCTAAAATACCCTCAAGCATAGCTATTGAGGGAGGTGAACAAGTATTCAGCACTGAACAGGAGCTACTGACACACTTGACTTAACCAGTATGTAACAGACTTTGTTAATGTGACAGTGATACCTCTAGCCTTCATTCAACCAGGTTTAGAAAGCTTAGATATGTGTCCAAACATCTATTGCATGTAAGCTACCCTCGAAAAGAACATTTTTGTAAGGCTTTATGATGCCAAATTTACACTATGTAGTTTTGTTTGGTATTGTGTCTTTGTCACTTAAAGAGGCCATGACATGAAAAATCCAACTAATCGAGAGTAACTTCCTCTGAATCTATGAGAAAATCTATGTTC
>JAAAKB020018743.1:0-14862 GCA_010014835.2 Apostichopus leukothele
CCTCCCCCCTCCTTCTGGGAACCACATCCTCTACCAAATTTCGTCTCATAAACAAGTTTTCCAAGAATAGCAATCATTTTTTTATTGTTGATATCATATTTCTGTTTCTTTAGGGTTTATCAAGGGTACCATGTTTAATAGTAAATACTATGTTACTTGCTAGGAGATATCTTATTTCTCTTTGATAATTAATTTTCCGTGGAAATTAAGTAAGTTTCATTTTATTGATGTGAATTTTTTTCTAGATATTACTATATTTTTCTTGAATATTAGTTAATATTTTGTGTTACTTGTTATTGTTATATATTTTTTAATTATTTTCCCTTTTCTATGAAACATGAATTCAGATAGAAATTTGCACAAAATTTTCTATGATTATATTTTCATAATTAATCATAAGTTGATTCAGTAAAGTTTTCCTCACATAGTTGTATTTGACTAAAAATCAATTTAGTCAATATTTGGGGTTTCATCAAGTTTGCCCATATTATTGATACAGGTGTTTTTTTTTTTTTTTAAATATTCATGATGCCAACCGTGTAAATATTTGAAGAAGCATCATCATGAGCAGGCCAGAGAAGAGTTCTTTCGCTTGAAGATTGTTAAACTGCCCTCTATTCCTGTCCTAACAATGGCAAATCTCCTTGCAGCATTGGACTCGTAACAGAAGTTTTAAGTTTATAAGAATTTTTGGCTGCTAATTGGAGTCAGTGTTGTTATGATGGTACAAATTTGATAAGAGAAGAAGGGGCTGTATTTTAAAGATTAAGTTTAGAGTAGACATATTGTATTCAGTCGTGCTAACCATTGGCCATTAATTTTTTTTGATATATATATATGGTCTCATCAAATTTACCCAAAACATTCAGTCAACAATTTACTGGTATTCAGGGAACATCCCATCCAAAAGTCCATTTTGTTTAAAGCCAAATAGGCTGATTTTTTTTTGTGATTGCCCGGGATGAGTGCTCTGTCAATTGAATATGTTAAGTGTCAGTTTAGTGAACTGATGAAAGATTATTTAATTAATGTATCATTCCTTGCAAAGATTTAATAAAAAATAATGATATATCATTAATAAAATAATTTTCTCTTATAAATGTGAAACAAAATAAAGCATGGCTGGTTGATGTATGGTACGAAACACTCATTTGATAATATTTCCATAAATTTCTTTAAAATAACTGTTTAAAAGAATGCTGAAAACTGTGCTGTAAGTATTTGAAACTTTGTGACGAAGTAAGCTTATATAATATTGTAGCTGTTACAATACTGCTGTGACAGTCAATAAAATTTGATATTACATAACTACAATAATCTGTTAAGCTCACGAAACTGCATTTAAGTACCTCCAAATTTTAGCATCTTACTCCTCTTGAAATTTTACCAAAATCATTGCAGAAAAGCTTTTTTCTAATTACCTCTGTGAGTGAAAGTGGTCTGAAGGTGTCAATGACAAACAGTTGATATATTGATCACAGCCGGCCACTCTTGTGATCTCTCTAGCATATTTGGGCAAATCTTATTTTGAATTGGTTAGTTATCATTGTTTTAATCTGTTGAAATCACATGATGAAATATTAATACACAATTGGATACACCGTCATTCTAACTACTGTAAGAGATCTTTCCTAGGGATAGGATAGGAGTAAATACGTAGGAGACAGGTAAAGTATCGTCATCCTTTAATACCCAAACCAGTCAAATTTCGGAGTTTTCTAATAAAGACATCTTTCTTAGTTACATTTATTTTGCCGACACTAATTAGTGAGTCATTTATCGTATCGTCAAATACTGAAGATAGTTTCAAATTTAACACAGAATGCTTTAATGGGGCTGCCACTATCGCTCGTAGATGTATAAACAAAATTCAAATGTTTAAACCTTCGGGTAGGCAGTGAACCTTAGAAATTAGAAGGTAACACGTGCCATGATGGGCAGTGAGTATAGTGACACTGCATCACCTGCACGCTACGATGGAACTTTGATTGATTGAAAGGGTAAAGAACAAAATTAAAAGGACATTTTTCTCCATCTAAAACTAGACTTGACTTGTTGATCTACGTTGGGTGGAAGGAAAATAGGTGAAGCAAATTTAGAAGGAATTTTTTTGTCTAAAAATAAACTGACTTGTGGATCTACTTTGGCTGCAAGAAAAACAGAAGGTGACGAAAATTGAAAAGACATTTTTATTATCGAACATGAACAAAATGGATCATGTGTCAAAACCAAAATTATGTTTATCATTGTTTAACATTTCAAATTTCAAGATATATCTTTGCGTATGTGGGTGGTTGATCGGTGAAACCGACCACCGTAAAATCGTAATCCCTCACTAAGCCAACTTGCATGTTGCTTCCTCTCTGACCTGGATATGAAGACAATGTGCTATATTTTTTCACATGATGTATTTGTGTCATGGTTGGCCAGCAAAGGAAGCACAGAGGTCCCTGAAAACCAAATGTGATACTTTCATAGTTAACCAGAATTGCACCAGGTACGATGAAAATTAATCGGTATTAACCTTGAGAGGCTTGCAAATGAACTTCAACAACAATAGTAATAAATTTAAATAAAAAATACATTCAATTTTTGTGACACACAAAATTTTTCTTTTTTTGGTCTAAACAGTTAATAACTCTCTCTTCAGGAACAAATGATTGGATTGACAATATATATGAAACGGCAATTGTTCGGAGAATCCAGAGCAGTGAACAAATATTCAGCTTCCACCTGGATTCAAACCCAAGCCTCGTGCTTTTCTTGGGGACACCCTGATCAAGTATGCTATGGACACTGAATGCAATGCCCAGTAGGCTTTTGTCACCTGTATCGAAGAATGCTAGTCCTGTTTAGCGACGTATTTTGCCTCACTCTAGAGATCAACCATGATGCTAACCAAACTTGCCTGATCTTGAATGTATTGCTTTTTCTCTCAGGAGTTTGAAGGATAATGAGGACAGCCTTTGATTTTCTTATGACTCCTCCTTTTGACATCATATTGAAAGGTCTTTCACTGAATATGGGTTTATTGCAATTATTTCACCATTTAGGTTATTTCTCTCCCCTATTTTTCTTTGTTGCAGAATTTGGGAGATTAGTTAATAACATCAATTATACCAAATCTTTTATGTTTGCCGAAAAGAAGCGGCCACGATGTCTTAGATGTGCTGTGATTGGCTGTGGAGGGGTCCTCAATGGCTCATCAGCTGGGGAGGAAATTGACAACCACGATCTAATTTTCAGGTAAACTCAATGGCTTCACTGAAAAGGAATATATATGTATGTGTACATATATATATATATATATAGTCCGTACCACTTGACCACAGTGATTCTACTTGTGTGTGAATGCGTATATAGCTACCTCATTTGTGTGCATACATGTTTGGTCTTGAAATAGTCTGGAATTTTTATTCCTTGCACAGTGTTGGTACCATCTATAGTTTCAAACTTTGTGGAGTATTTTTCAACCTCAGTATACTGTTTGGACAGTCTTCTGTTTAGACTGTCATTCTGAAATCTGATTCTTATTTGATACATCATTGAAGATATGATACCTTCTCATCTGATTTTCAAGTCTTGATTTACACGTTGCACATAGACACATACAGACAAGTGTGTACATTCAGACTAAGGATCCCATTGTTTTTTTTCCATTGTTGTTGAAATCCATGTATCCTCATCTCCACAATACCTCTTTAAGATGTGAACTCCTTCTGAGGACACCTTGAATCTTTTAAAATGACATCTGAGGACTTGGAATTCCTTTGTTCAAGTCCTCAGTCCAAATACAACTTAAGTTAAGGTACACACAGGTGTGTGTTTTACATTCAGAAGTCCTGAGGAACTCTTTTGTTCAATTCGTCAGTCAGAGTACAAGGCAAGTGTACACACATATACACGCACACACCATCACCAACCCACAGAACCCTTTTTCCTTCAACGAGGAAAAAAATATCATAATTTCTTACAACATCAATACCAAACAGATTTGATGTTGTTTTTTTCCAAAAAGACTTGCATATTCCCTTCATACTTAATTAAATTTGACATGCAGTAATTATGAAACACTGACTGGATTTCATATTGTGTTCATGGATATCTATGTTTTCTCTAACAAAAAGATGAAACTGAAAATATCGCTGCGATTTATTAAATTTGCACAGTCGAAAGATAGGCATCCATGTAATTGAACTACAGAATCAGACACCTTCATCAGATATCACCAAGGACATACCACAGCAGAGCTATTTTTTACACTTAGTCCACTTAATGGTAATCTGGGAGCCAAAACCTGAACATTCTCAGTTAACTGCATGCCCGCCGCATACAACAAAGCATGTCTAAAGTATTGTCTCAAAGGTCTATTTAAAATTAACTATATGCTCACTCTGTGAAATCAATAAGTGATAAATTTAAAATTGAAATCAAGCCGAAACTATGAAATATGAAATATTAAATTTGTTGTCTAGAGAGAAAACTAGAAAGTGTTGCCTTCATCTGTGAGCCGTGAACGAACTTTACGTTTGTGGTCGTAAACAATCACAGTTGTCTCCGAAAGCAGGAGGCTAAAGAGATAAAATTCAATTATTCAGGGTCTTTTTCAGGACTACATAAAATCAGGGGACATTTCGAGAGACACTCTTAATCCGGGGACGGTACATAACATCCAGGGACTGTCCCCAGAAATCAGAGGACACCTGATCACATACATTAAAATCAGCTTGAACAAATCTTGCTTGAACAGAACAGCTTGTACAGGCTTGAACAGATCAGCAAATCAACTGTAGCTAATGATCAACCCGGAAAGCTTGAACATTAACTGAAGGGACAGGGAGTAGCAGTGAGTAGCAGTATAAGTGGAAAGGTTTTGTAGAGAAAATTTCGACAAAAACAAATTTGGCTACAACAGACAAAAATGAAAATGAAATGACATGATCACTAAAAACTGTCCAAAATAGCAGCCAATCACCTGCACACCCCTAGCTCTGCTCGGTTTGCTGATCAGATAGCCATGCTGCTGTGCAAAATAACACGATATGAGGAGAGAGGAATGAATTATTAAACTGGTCACACAGATATTATGAGGAAAGGAAATGGAAAAGGAAAAGAAGTTCAAGTTAATGTTCAACTTATTTATCAGTCCTAGAGAACCTTGGAAACGAGATAACATGCAGCAACTTGTACTTTCGCTTTGGGTCAGTCACACTGTATGTGCACAGTTACAGGAAACGATATTCTTTTCAGTATAAACTTACCCCATAGTCAATGCTATGCTGGAAACATAGATTATATTTTATTATCTGGGTGAAGAGTGTGTGTGCGTGTTTGGGTATGTGTGATGCTTTGGCTTTCGTGATTAAGTAAATAATTGTAAAAGAAGAACATAATTTTTTTGTTGTTACATTCTGCACCTACCACATGAATCATGTTTGCTTCAAGTTGACCTTTGGTTATAAATGTTAAACATCAAATAAACATATCATATACTGCACGCAAGGAGTTCAATGAGTATTTTACCTGATTACTTAGATTATGAGTCCCCTTTTTATATCTCAAAAGTGACTAACCTTTGACCTACTGTATCATTTTAACCAGATAACATCTTTAATACCCCATGATCTCTTTATCTCCATGAATTTGGTTCTTTTCAGCGAGAATACATTTGCATCTCTCTTGTTTGTCCTTCAGGTTAAATCACGCTCACTCCTCTGAGCAATACAGTAAAGATGCCGGATCTAAGACGTCTTTCTATACGTTCTTCCCAGAGTCACAACACATCGAGGATGTTGTGGATAAAGTAAGTCAAAGAGCCTAATGTAATCGGTCTCAGCAAATGCCATACAAAGTGCAAAGATGCTTAGCAGTAGTTTTGTACGCAGGAACTATAGTATTTTATACGAGACAAAATTCAAAACTACTACACACAAAATTTGAACACATTAAGTATGCCCTGCTATGGCAGTATGTATGTATGACCTTGTGACCTTGTCTGTAAGATCCTGGGAGATGAGTTTTATAATGTTGTGACACAGTATGTATATTAGTATCTTGTGAGGTAATGTGAATGCATGATGTTGTGAGACAGGTACACATGCAGGACTGTGGAGCTCTGTAAACATCCTTCAACAGAAATGCAATCTGTAGGTACAGGCAGTGCACAATATATATATATTGTATTAACATTTGTCACTGTATCTCTTCATAGAATTACAAATTTACAGCTACTTCTACACGATGTAAACATCCTTCAACAGAAATGCAATCTGTAGGTACAGGCAGTGCACAATATATATATTGTATTAACATTTATCACTGTATCTCTTCATAGAATGTCAGCTACTTCTACACGATGTTCAAACCTTACGATGTCGACTATGGGATCAACGTGGTGGAAGATAATAACCCACCCCTCTACATAAGCAAAGGCAAACAATAGTGAGTACACACCGGCATGTCACTCGTTTAAAGTAGCTAATTCTGTTGGCTTATTTGCTACCCTATACCTGTGATGAACGCGAATGAACACACGCTCAATCCAAACCTTGCCTCCGCATGAAGAATTAAATTGCATGTTATATTTTTGACTTCAATTTGGCTATGTTGGATTGCCATTTAAATGACCATATCCCAGGGGTTTTCAGTTAATCCCTGCGAGATGCAGTGATAACCTCAGTTTTACCGCAAAAAGGCCTAAGCACTGTTGCTGGGAGAGTTTGTACTTTGTACTCCCGCTGGGTGGTGACGATTTCCACTCCCCCATTTTCTAGTTGATATAAACTATTAAACCTCGGTGAAGTTACGTGAACTTGTTTTAAATGAAAGGTACTGTAATTGAACAATATTGTTTTATACCTTTAGAACAACAGCTTGATAGCAACAACACACTGCCATTCTTATAATTTCACATCAAGAATTTTTTTATTCTTAGTAAAAACCAAAATCAAGCAAGTTATCTTTAAGATTAATTGCTGCTTCACCAATTTATTCATATTTCCTACATATTGCCTACGTAGTTCCTACATATATCTTACATATTGCCTACATATTTCCTACATATTGCCAACAAGGTCCTTGGTGCCTTTGGTCTGTCCTTGTTGCTACCAGTGATGCTGTGCTTGGCTCTGATCAGAGAGTAATATCTGACATTAAAGCATCTCATGGACTGAGTTATGAAGTAGAAAAATAAATAGTCAGTACATTCCCTTCAGCCTCTGCAGCTGTACTCTAACAGTAGCTTATTTGACAAATAATTATTAAAATGTTATTATCACAGTTACTAATAGTGTGATATGAACTGCCAACCTCTTCCTATAAATATCTGTTCTTATGTAATAAAAGGGAAGGTATCGAAAAGGTTTGACATGCAGTAACTGAGGAGAGAATTCTAGAAGTCCCCTGGGGGTCTAAGTTAACTTCCTTTATGGTAAATCATGAATTAATCCCATTGAATTAAAAGTAATTAAATGAATTATTCCACACTTTGTTAACATCCTATAGAGGAAATTAACCTTGGCTGGCTAGCCTGTATCTATCCCTATTAATCAATCACACAGAAAAAAATCAAAATCAAAACAGAAAAACTAAACAAGAGCACTGTTTAATATGTAGACATAGATATTGTATTGCAAGATATGTAGTGTAGTATACTTTATAACATTCTGAATGACCAAGAATGAAGAGTAAATGATTCACATGTGCCTAGAAATCTGTGCCCTCTTTCATACTCTCTTGTGCTCGTCTCTGTGGTAGAGGATGTAGGCTGCCACAGCATTTGAAACTCTCAACTCCAGGACAATTTACATCCCTGGAAAGTTATATGTGACACAAATGAAGAAAATATGGTTGGATTTATCTTACCTCTGGTTTAGTGTTGATGCCTATTATATAGGATATTACAGGCCCAAAAACTTTTCATTTAATTCTAAAGCTAGAATTTGTATTCTATTCGCTTCGGTCAGGTGGTAGCATGCTTGACAGTGAAAGGAATCAATAAACAGTAATGGAATATATATACTGTCACTAACAGTCCCTCCTGGGGAATGATAAAAACCAGTCATTAATCTCAACGGTTTTGCAATATGAAGCAATGAAAAGCATCATATTAAATTCGTGGGACACAAATTTATGTTTTACATTGGAAGAAAAGGTAGTTAAATCACTCATAAGAAGCAGCCAAATGATTGTGAACTGTCTTACGATATCTTAGCTGGAAATGTCATCCATTGATGTATTAACGTCCATGTGCAGGTCAGAGCTGTGACCCAACGTAAAAATACAACCGAAAATCTCACATTTGATTCGCAATTTTACTGAGAATCACTTTAAAAAAAAGAAGAAAATGGATTGCAATCGGGAAATAAGTCACACACCCGTCTAGAATGTTCCGCCAAGCGATTGTTTAATGAGCGAGTGATTTATTTACTTGGATTCAATCATCAACATTTCGTCACCCAGACAAGGTAGACTCTCATGTCAATTTAATCACGTACAAAAAGCGAATCCGGAGTTTTCAAAACTTGGACCTTCTCATCGCTATTTCAAATGAAAGCGTGACTATTCATTCTTATGACCTTCATTGTCACGGAATGTTGTTATCAAATAGAAAGAAAAAAAATCAGTTCTTTAAGCGAAATGACTATAAGACATGTATACCACTATGACCCAAATGCACAATTAGTAGATAAAATCTAAATTACCAACCAATAAACTGTGTTAATGGCTAGCTTGGTCATCCAAGGAAACAGATAATGCGGACTTGTGGATCGTTAAGCTGAATAAAGGAAGCATCTAGATGAAAGGTTTTAATACATAAGTGACCATGTCTGATGTGTTTTGGTTGTCAAAGGTATATCTCATTACTGTCCAATACACGTTCCAAATATGGTTAAATTACATCAATTAAAACAATTGTTAATTAAAAATTGTTACAAAAAAAAAAAACCTCAAACCCATTAAAAGTCTGAATTTTTAAAAAATAAATTAAATAAATAAAATAACTTTGTGATGGTAGATGATTTTGCTTTTCAAAAAAAATTTCGGAAAAAAAACAAAAAAACATTTACATTTCTGCGTTAGATTGTTTGTTTTTGTTTTTGCTGTTTTTATTACTAACAACATTCCTTTGTATCTTTAACATGGCAGTAATTGCAGTAAACACAGTGATATGATATGAATATTTGTTCTGCTTTCATTTCTTTATAAACTCACTCAAATTCCTTTTCACAGTAAATTGAGAAAACCTGCTCTCAACAACCAGAGGACAAGGAGTATTCATCCAGATTTCTTCCGTTACATATTTACACATTACCTTGACTCAAAATCACACAGACCTACCACCGGTGAGTTTTCTCCGAAAACGTCGTGAAAAGCTTGACTTTTCCGTCGCATTTGCCACAACATAATTGTGCTCAAAGCTCTAAAGGAAAGATAAGGTGCTTGAAACTGTGATGTTAATTTTTTTGTTGGCCAAACTTGCACCAGAAGTAAGCAATAAAATGATGGGCATAAATTTTTCATATATTTGCAAATAATACGACGATAAATTACGTTGAAGGTGTGAGACACAAAAGTCTTTCTTGGATTTAATTTGTTAATCAGAGGTAGTCTATGGAACTCTCCATTATTCCCAGATCATGCACTATTGTGTTCACGTCTTGTGGCTCAGAGAATTTTGGTGAAGGTTGGGGGTGCTTGTTTGTTTTGTACTCGCATACGTAGGTTTGCGACAAGGCTGTTCGATCATCGAACTCTGTGGTACGTTGCGACTGAAGTCATTTCAACAGCATAGAGTATAGCGGAGTGTTGCTTTCACTTCTGTATCATTAGGATCTTATTGTCAACATATTGCACGAGTGACTGTGATCACTCCCTCCCCTCCCCCCTCCATCCTACCCCCTCCAGTCTTGATTGTCACACAGTGGTAGTGTAAAATGCAATACATTGGTTGGTTATGGTATGAAATAATAAAAACAAAAACTTGGAAACTTTAGTCGCTGTCATTTCAGAGTCTTCTAGCTTAGCCGATGGCAAGTCGCTACTTAAAACATGACATTCAAGATCCCGAAACAACGCCAAAATCCATCTCTTAATTCTCGTTTCCTCACTGGCGATCCGCTTACTTATTTTCTAACAGGTGCCTTAGTCGTGTTTTTGGCTATCCACATGTGTGACGAAGTCAACATCTATGGCTTCGGCTACGACCCCAGATTCACGCTCCACTATTACGACAAGAAGTTTGTGGCCCACACAGACAAGTCCACTGCCCTGCATGACGTGGAAAACGAGAGGGAGTTATGGAATAAACTCCACGAAGCAGGAGTCATCCGTCTCTTCAAACGAGATGCCTGAAATCAATTATCCTCTTCCCCACCGTGCCGTGATCTGTCTTGCCCAAGACGATGTGTTTTTTTTCGTTTTTTTTCTCTTTTCCTTTTTCAAATCAATCACTTGACGTTTGAAGTTTCTCAGAAGTTTTGGTGATTTTTTTTCAATTGTCTCAGGTTAGTTTATGAGTCAAGTAATACCAGCAGAAAGCTTATTGTCTCTCATCAGAAAATGATTTAGAGAAAGATGGCGTTGTCGTAAGAATCACAATTATGAGTTTGTTATTTACATACTTCATTAAGTTCATTTCAAATTGAGACTTAATGTAACATTTGGGTTTGTTTAATTCATTTTTTTTCCACCTTCATTTTTTGCCAAATTTATTTAGAGGATGGGACAAAGTCTGTTGTTTTATCATTGAGTTTTGTGTTTGTGTGTGCTTGATGTTTTTTTCTTCTTTCCCCCCCCCTTTTATCATGTTTTATTTTATGAATATACAAAGTCACAAAAGATGAATCCTGTCTGGTATAATAATGGCATAATAAACGGCTACAGTAAACACTTGAAACAAACGGAACGAGTAGAGGTGAAATTATATGAAGATGGCATTACGTGAGAGGAAGATTTGGGCATAAAGAAGTGAGATTCAAGATAGTAAACCGACCGGGATCGTTCACATTTTACCAACACCGACCACGTGCTCGTTAGCAGATGATTTTACTCCTTTTTTATATTAATCACAAAACGGAAGCTTTAACAAATTTTGAAAGTAATTTTCTTAGTAAATTGTCTGTGTGTACATGTACTTTTCGTCATTCTGTTGATACTTTTAATCACTGAAATCGATCCCGGGATTAGTTAAGCTGTAGATTGCATTAAGTCCTCTTTAAATTCACAGTAGTTTTTAGTTACCTGTCTCCACATACTTATTGCACCATTTTTATTCAGCATAAGATTGGACTAATAACTTCCTCAAGCACAGTTCTCCGTCTCAAAGGTTGCATTTGTCCTGTTTTTTTTTGTTGTCTTCCACCTTCCTTCTCAATCTATCGGCCAATGTAAACTTTGGGTTACCATCAAGGTTTGACTTTCGTTTTGGTAAACCGGGCCAGGTGTTGGATGTTTTGACAAGTCCAGTAATTAATGTAATATATTTATGGATCTCTTTGGTTTTGTTCTGCTTTATAACATTTTTGGCTTCCCAAGTTAACTCCAGCAAATCACCAAAGAGAATAATTGATGTTAGTAAACTAATGTCTGTTAAGGAGTGCCTTTTTTGCTTCAGCTTGTTAAGTTCATCAGACTCTTACGTAGATAAACTCAAAGTCGAGGAGGAGAAAACCCGAGACCCTAGAGGGGGAACTGGACAGGGGGACCATTCAGGACCAATTAAGGGCTGTAGTGGAGTTCACCTATCCCAAGTCCAAGTCCGAGTTCACTGGACTTGAGCACAAGCCAAGTCTGAGTCCAGAGTAAAGTGGACTTGAGTCCTCCAGCTTTGAAACGATGCCAATTTACAGTGGAGTATCTTAGCTCTGTTCCATTTAAAAGAGGAAGGACGGGCAAACACACACACACAGTGATGACTAACAGACAGTAACACATTCCTAATTTCCATGGCAGAAACTTTTGCCAAATAGGTGAAAAAATTAGAATAAAATTCAGTCATGACATTAAACTGTACCTGATGTAAGTTTTTCTTATTTTTTAGTTTTGACCATCAGAAATTCAGAAAGTTAATTGATATTTAAATTTCTCAAGTTTTTGTGAGCAGAAAGTTCGGGGAGGTAAGATGAATGATATCATTGTCGTTATAACTGCAGTCAACCTTATGAATATTGAGGATACTTACAATTACATCTTATGAATAATGCATCAAAAATATGTCAGGTCGTTGAAAATTGAGAAACCAACGCTTATTCTTGCTTTCATGATCTGCTTTATTGGCTCCAATTATGGCACGCTATAGCTATGAAAGTTTTGTGATTACGTAATCGACCTGCCACGGTCGTAAATCGACCTCAGGCTCTACAATTAGACTGCATAGCTTCTTAACACCATTAGGCTCTTTGTGTAAACACTGTGTGGAAATATGTTCATGTCTACAGTGTATTTAAGCATACAACATTCACACAAAGACCCTCATACAAGAAAAACTATGTGGCAGGCTTTGCAGACTAATTGGTAAAAAAAATGTCTTTTACGACCAAGGCAGGTCGATTACATAATCTCAAGAAACTTTTCCATGATATCGTGCTATAGTTTGGGTCTATACAGCAGACCTTTAAGCCAAGTCTGTTGATTTAAATCTGAAATGAAAAAAAGGGTTATCTGTACTTTTTAGAAGATTTTAGACATCGTTGGATTGGTAAAGTGTAGCTCCAGGTCAATGTTAAAGTTGAAGCAAGACTGACAACGGGGGTGCATGGTTGTAAATAACGCTCTGCTGTCATCTTTTTGACAATCTGGGAATAACTTTGAAATATTAATTTTCCTGAACGACTATTGTACATATACCATTTATATCACAAAAAATTAAGTGATTTATTACAAAAGTATTTAGCATATCAATAGCTCTTCCTGTGCATTTTGCTCCCCACATATTTATTCTGCCAAACTGTTCTGAGCACTGTGTTCCTTTCCCACCTTCAATCGTGGTCATAAAATAGTTCAGTGTCTAGAATAATGTTTAAGATACCATGTACAGGAAGATATGTCTTCTGATGGCAACACTCTCTTTATTAATTTCAAGTTTCTTGTCAATATACAGTTTAAACGTTTTCCCTTATTTTTTCTTTGTCCTCTAAAACCCATTATTTTTGTTCAAATTTGCTTGCCAAAGTTTGTAATTCCTGATCTTCACTAGGCATATTTATGTACATCAAAGTTTAATTTGTTTTAATTTCAAATTTTGTCTTGGCTTAATTGTTTCTTGTTTTTCTTTTTTCTAACTTTTTCGTTAGATTCGTTGCTATGGTAATTTGTTTCTGTATACACACTTTGTACTACAACAATTTTTTGTTTAGTACCATGGCAACAATGTACTACTTGTCACATGGTTTTCCTTGAGAGAGGTCTACGTACTTTAAAATTCAATATTGATATATGGGGGTGGGGAGGGGCATAGCCTGACATCCTTTTTTTACTGCGGGCTGTCGATAATTTTCTAGGGGGCAGACAGAAATACTGGACCTATTTTCTTTAAAAAATACGTCTTTTCTTAAAAAAACATTTGGTGTCGGTGCACCCCCCCCCCCCTCCACTGCCCCCTGGCTATGCCACTAATCACAAAATTAAACTAGTGAAAAGTACTGTATAATTCTAGTTCTCTTCTTAATTGTATTTGAAATTGATTCCCCCCCCTTCAAATTTCTTCTATTTTCTCATCTCTGTATGTTGTTTTCTCTCTCTTTTTTTGTATATTGGGGATTTGGAAAGTATTGTACTTACAAGGTTTTGTTGTAATTCAATTTTAGAGGTTTCATGGATGCTTTTATCCTCCAAGTTATTCCTTGCCATTGCAGATTATTACAATATTCGATCAAATATATCAGTGTGTGTGGGTCGTTAAACTGAAAAAAGGTAGTCTGTATTATAGGCCCCACATTATATCACCCTATAATTGTCAGAAGTTTTCAAAAAAGTACTTTCCTGGAGGTCTTTACTCCCCAAATTGTTCTTAGACATTTTTAAGGAACATGAAAGATGACTGAATGTCCAAATTAAGAAAATTTCCTCGAAGGATGTAATAAAAACAAGTTGATGAATTTTGACCAAAGGTGACCATATTAAATATCTAGCATATTTGGGGCCAATCCAGCATACCTTTAAGAGTGGCAGTGAAATGCTTGTTGAAATGTGAGCATGGATGACCATTATTTGACTTGCTAGCATATTTGGGGGCAATACTGTTGTTGACCTTTGAAGGTCGTTGGTTGTCAAGGGAACAGGGTTGATGACCACGAATGTAAAGCTTTTAAAGAATTCTTATTTTAAATCTTTGTTTGTTTTCATTTGTTGTAGTGATACTTTATTTCATCAGTACTACTGAACTTTTTTGATTTCTTTTAGCATAAAAAGTAGATTTGACATTATTAATATGTATATGCAGAAATTTATGTTAAAACTTGCAAAATGCTTTTGTTAAATTGGCAATATAGTTAACCATTAGTTGAAGCAAAGAGAAAACCAGCTTCGTTTTTGTAATGTACTCAAGAGCAAAAAGGTTTTGACAAGTTATGTTTCAAACTGCCCCAAAAAAATTTTTTAAAAAAGTTTTTATTAAATGTTTCATTTTTGTTTATAAAGGATAAGGTTGAGGTAGGGGTTGTGGAATGGGTGGAAATTTTATTTTGTCTGTGATGACTGTCGCTGGATCGATCAATCTGTTTTTTATAAAGGATGACAAAGTTTAATCTTCCTGTTCCTCCTTTTTCAGATCTTTAAGGAAAAGTTATTAATTGGGATCAGTTAAGAACTGAAACATTGAAGTGGTTATAAGCATCTCTCTTTGTTAGGGTCGTATTTACAAGA
>JAAAKB020018853.1:0-14857 GCA_010014835.2 Apostichopus leukothele
CTAGAGGTGGAAGGAGAGTTGGACCTAGAGGTGGGGCTAGAGGAGGGGCTGTTGGTGGAGGCAGAGGTAACGAAAGAGTTATTTTGAAAAGAAAGGTTATAGGTATGGCGAAAAGTGGAATTGTAGGTGGGGCTAGAGGTGAAGGTAGAAGTGGACTAGCATATACGACGAGAGAAAGAGATAAAAGTGTAGCAGCAAGTGAGGCTACAGGGAGAATGAACTATTACGGCGGATTACCGAGAGGAAACTATACAGATAATATGGCAGACCATGAAAACAAAAGGTACTGTGCATATCAAGAGTGTCATTAAGTTGATTTCACGTTGTATATACAATTCTGACGTTTCCTCGGGGTATTTATTTTCTGTAATTAGAAGCATATGCTTAAGGATGAACTCAACTTAACATCAATGACAGAGACAATTGCTGGACAAATAACCAAAGCAAATGAAATAGTCACAGACTTTCATATGTATAATAACAGTCCGTGGTAGTTTGCATTATATGCCAGTTCTCGTATTTTGTATTTGGCTCATGTACTCTTTTATTCCGAAACATGGCTGTAACGCTAATCCAGACCACAGTTTCATTTGCTAGCTATAGCTGTGTAGAAATTAAAAAACGGCGTGCATCATTTTCAATATCTTTTTTATTCTGATAGCTTCGAGGTCAGCAAAGACTTGCAGAACAACCAAAATGTTCATGAAAGCAAAATATCACCCATCGGTTACAAGCACCTGGAAGCTCTCACAGCTGTTGAACCCCATGAGACGCTGCACCGGCTCGCTGCTTACAAAAAGGGGTTTGAAGCTTTGTTGAAAGAAAATGAGATTCGATTTGACTTAATGGTTCAACTGACTAAAGTTTTAGCAAACGCATGTAGTTGTAAGACATCGGAAACCACGGTTCTCGAAGTAGTGTTAACTCTTCAATCAGAAAACTTTTTAATGACACACTTGACAAAATACCTACGTGAATGGCCACATAGGGTAAGCTTGAAAGATACGTATAAACTAATGATGCCTAACTTACTTGACAGTGTAATTGTGATATTGACGTCAATGCTTACCAAGCTACCATCTTTGTTCAACGAAGTTGGTGTTGTTCTTCTGTGCTTAGAAGAATCTATTGAAAAGTGCACTAAGCTGAATGTTTTGTTTTCAGAGGAACATATGGTGAATCTTGGTGAGTTTCAGGTCTATCAGAGTGCTGTTGAGCGTCAAGAATGTAAACGACAACATGAGAATACCAGAAAGAGCTTCGAAGCTCTACAAGAGGTCGCGCCTGAAGATGATTTTCATGATCTTTCCATCTTTCCATTATCAGAAGAATTGAAACTAAGGAGATTACCTTCCATTTCTTCGTAAGAATGTTGTGAATAGAGGTTATGATGACGTCGGTCATTACCTAGACATTCAATTTCGTCTATTGCGGGAAGATTTTGTTGCACCATTGAGGAATGGCATTTCGGAATACCGTCATTATTTTCAGAAAAAAAGAAGTCAACAACAAATACAATATCAAGATGTGTACGTCTATGATAAAGTCCACATTCTTGAGGTAGTCCCTTTGCAAGACGGTATTGCCTATTTAACCCGGTTTAGTACTGAACATTTATCGCGAGTAAATTGGGAGAGAACTCGACGCTTACTTTGTGGATCTTTAGTTTGTTTATCATCTGATGAATTCGAAACAGTTCACTTCGCAGTAGTTGCCAACAGGAATACCGAGGGTCTTAAAGAAGGTTCAGTGGCTTTAAAGTTTCAAGTTAATAGCAAGACATTAACAACTCTCGTCAGTAAGCAATTTACAATGGTTGAGTCTTCAGCATATTTTGAGGCCTATCGTCATGTTTTGAAGCGCATTCAAAAAGTGAGAGAGGACTCATTCCCTTTGGAGAAATATATTGTACGAGTAGACCCAGATATTGGGCTCCCATCATATCTCAGGAAAAACACAAGAGTCACATACGACCTAACACCAGTTGCTCTGGAAGGTCAATTCCTCAAATCTGTAATTTCAAAACACCAGGCCTGGCCACCACAAGAAAAATTTGATCTTGACTCATCACAATTTGAAGCTTTCAAGGCAGCTCTGACAGAGGAGATTTGTATCATTCAAGGTCCTCCAGGTACAGGAAAAACATTTATTGGTCTAAAAATTGTCGAAACTCTTTTATGTAACAGCGCTGCTTGGTCTAGTAGCCTTAGAAAATCACCAATAATGGTCATCTGTTACACCAACCATGCACTCGATCAGTTTTTGGAGGGTATTATGGGTTTCCACACTAAAGGAATCGTGCGAATAGGTGGCCGAAGCTCCAGTGAAAAGATAAAAGGTGTTAGCTTGACAGAGCATCGTAGACGTAGATGCAAAGAGCGCCTACGACCAAAGCACCGCTATTTGCAAGAGAAAAACATTCGAAATGAAATGGTATGTCTTGCTAAGAAGATTCAAATGACGCAGAAGTATATCAAAACGGCTAATAGATCGATTTTAAAAGACGAAACACTGAAAAAAGTAATACCATATGAGCAGTACGTGAGCCTCTCGACTGATTTTCCAAAAGATGAGGTACATGAAGGTACAACTGGAAATTACATCGAATATTGGTTAGGCGTCATCGTAGGTGGAAATGATACAACACACAAGCTTAAAGATGACGAACATGCGGATGCCTCAAAGATTCATTGTGATTTAGCTCCACCATTAGAGATAAATCATACCCAATTAAGGCAAAGGCAAGAGGTACACAGTTTAAAAGCTTTGCAGGACTATATTGCAAGAAATTTACAAGAATCATACGCAATGGAAGAACTAGAGCACACCGAAGTAAATGAAGTTTGGAAACTTGCGCTTGTAGATCGTTGGCGTTTGTACAAGTGCTGGCTCCTAAAATATCAACAAAATTTGCAGAGATCACGAGATATCGCTCACAGCGTTATCTTAAAAGAAGAAGTAATTCAACAATTCATGACTAAAGAGCAGCAAGATAGTTTAGATAAGCTGGGGCGTCGTCACGGTGTTCAAAACGATCAACTTCTAGTTTCATTCTTAGGTGCTCAAGGAGACCAAACAGATCTAGATGAGCTGTATCAAAGGGCTGGTTTTACCAATTTAAATATAAATCAAGATAAAAGTGCTGTTATTCAGGAAATGACCGAGTACATGCGAAACGATGGCAGTGCTCGTAGAATGACTCTCCCACGGGATGTGATGTTATACGTTGCTAAGTGTATGTCTGAAATTGTCTCCATGAAGAAAAATAAGGCAGAGCGTATCACAAACGTTGAAGAACTTTCTGTTTTAGAACGATGGCAATTGTACAAATACTGGGTCTCCCTCTATTGTAGACAATTGAAGGAACGCTTGGACATCTCAAGAATTGGAATTTTGAGGGAAGAAAATGTCATTCTTGCGATGACAACGGCTCAGTTTACGAGTCTGCACGATGAAAGTCAAAACGAGAATATTTTCCATATAGATGATGGTCAGTTAATTCTGTTGTGGTTGGGAGCTTACATCGGGGTTCCTAAAGCACTCATACAGAACCCTATGGGCAAACTACCTCAAGATGATGGCGAGATAGATGTTTTCGGTGAAGCGGACCAGGCGAGTGAAGAAAGATATCTGGAGGACGCAAATGATGACGAAATGATTCATGAATTAGACAATTTGTTTCGATATGGCAAAAACAATCGTGATGCGGATAATACTAATTCCAAAACTAATACTGGACAGAATGACAATTGGCAAGTTGTAGGATTAAAATTCTATATTAAGAAAAACTTGGGCAACGTTGACTGCATGTCATCGGAAAGAGCAGCTCTTGTAAGAAACGTATGGGATCTTACCATTAAACAAAGATGGAATCTGTATAAACACTGGCTTAATGTTCACAAGGAAAGAATGCAGACTGCATTGCTTCCCCTGCTAGAATATGAGAAACAAGCACAGCTGTTGCATGAGGCGAGAGTCGAAGAAGATGTAGAGATCATTCAGAGTTCTTTCATTCTTGCCCTTACAACAACTGGTGCATCTAAATATCATCATCTGCTTCAACGGGCACAACCAAGAATAGTTGTTGTAGAGGAGGCAGCTGAGGTATTGGAGGCCCACATTGTTACCGCCCTGACTGAAAATTGTGAGCACCTCATATAGGAGATCACCAGCAACTTCGTCCAAATCCGACTGTGTACGAACTTGCAAAGCGCTATCACTTGGACATTTCTTTATTCGAAAGATTAATAAAAAATAACTTTCCTAAACATCGATTAAATCTGCAACATCGAATGAGACCTGAGATATCTCATTTGTTAAAGATTCATGAAGAGTTTTACCCAGACTTACAAGACCACGACTCTGTGAAAGCTTACGATCATGTCAGAGGAGTCGAAAAAGATGTGTTTTTCTTGAATCACAACTTTGCCGAAAAAGCCGAGCAAGATGATCGTAGTCGATCCAACAAATTTGAGGCAGAATTTCTGACCGGACTGTGTCGTTACCTATTGCAGCAAGAGTATAAGCCGGAACAAATAACTTTTCTGACCGCATATACAGGGCAGCTCTGAATTTTTAAGAATTTAATGCCAAAATCAGTTTTCCGTGGTGTTAGAGTTTATCCAGTTGATAGCTACCAAGGTGAAAAAATGACATTATTCTTCTTTCTCTTGTTCGCAGTAATGTCAAAGGTAGCATCGGATTTTTAAAGATAGCTAACCGGGTGTGTGTAGCTTTGTCCAGAGCGAAGATCGGATTATTCTGCGTGGGGAATTTTTCCTTACTCTCAGGACAAAACCAAGTTTGGAGGAAAATTACCGATTATCTTTGCGTGAAAGGACAGCTTGGGAAGGAACTGATGTTACGATGTAAAAATCATCCCACAATCACTACAACAATTCAATTGGCTCAGAATTTTAAGGCCGCACCGGAGGGTGGGTGTCAGAAGCCATGTGAGAAAACTCTTAGTTGCGGACATGTATGCCCGTATTTGTGCCATTCTTATGATTCGGAACACTTGAACATTACGTGTGAAAAGAAGTGCATGAAAACCATTTGCGATCTGAATCATAGTTGCAGCAAACTTTGCTGCGAACCATGTGACGAAGTGTGTAAGAAAATGATAAATGAAACACTTAAATGTGGACACAGGAGGACGACCTATTGCTATAATAGAAGCTTCACAGAAAGTATGTTAGAATTTGGAAGTACAGAAAATTGCTCACAACGTTGTAATACAATCCTGCAGTGTGGACATATGTGTGAAGGCACATGTAGCAAATGTAAACAGGGAAGACTGCATGTTTCGTGTGTTCAACCTTGCGGAAGGACACTCGTTTGCGGGCATGAATGCAAATCAACTTGTACCGAGTATTGCCCTCCTTGTGTGAAGCAATGCGAAAATAGATGTAAGCATAGTAAGTGCGTCCGAAGATGCGGTCAAATATGTACGCCCTGTCAAGAGGTATGCGAATGGAGCTGCGCACATAGTAAATGTCGCAGACCATGTGGAGAACCTTGCATACGACTTCACTGTGATGAACCATGTAGAAAGATATTACCTTGTAAACATGAATGTATCGGAGTATGCGGAGAGACTTGTCCGAAGTTATGTAGGATATGTGATAAAGATGAGGTGACGGAAGTGCTTTTCGGAAATGAAGACGAGGACGATGCCAGGTACGATTATTTCGTTCTGTTTTGCTTTATTTTTTGTAAGAATCCAGGAACGGCTCACTTTATTTTTACTGCCGTTTATGTCTCACCTTTTTTGCCCCGTTTTTTTAATATGATGTACAATAGTGCTAATGACGAAGCACAATAGCTTCTGTCTGTATGTAAACATATATGTAACAAACAAAATATGTAAGCAACATTTTGCAACTGTAAACCAATCACACGTTCATAATCAGTTGAGTTTCCTGTATCCTACAGACGCATGCAAGTGTCAAAGATAGGAGACTGTTGATCTTTCGTTTCGTATCTTTATGACGGGTGTTGTCGAAAACTGTCGAATTTCCTATCAATGGTTGGTTTAGATTTAAAAGCGCTCCCTACGAAGAACTGAATCTGTCTCTTTGATATGACCGTAGTCATAAAATGTGATACTAACCTAACCACACAAGTCGAACACATGTACGGTATATACATGCTCAGTGTATAACGTATTTATTTATTTGCAGGTTTGTACTCTTGGAAGATTGTAGTCATATCATAGAAGTGGTAGCTTTAGACACGTGGATGAAACAAACTACCGTCGACGAAGACACTACAGTGCAGGTGAGTTCTATCTTACTTTGTGTTTGTTTCATGTCGACGAAAGAGAAAGAGAAATTAGTCACTGGAAAGTGGCGTTCTCTTGATTACGTTATTACTGGCAATACAGTAATGCAATTACAATAATCTTGCATTTTGTATATGCATACAAAATCCAGCAAGAGAACTGACAGAGTTTATAAATTAACACAATGAATATTAATATATTTTTTTCCATTTATTATTAGCTTCGTGTTTGTCCAAAATGCAAAACACCAATCAGGAGGAACTTGCGCTACGGCAATGTCATTAAGCAAGTACGTGCCGATGTGGAAGAAATAAAGAAACAAATCCTTGGAGATCCTGTTGACATCAGGGAGAAAAGAGAAGAACTAATTCAAGATCTGTCTTTGGAGGGTGATGGAACAGTGAGCGAAATTCGCCATATTGCAGTAGCTCTTTCTCAAGAGCAGCGTGTGTCAAGCTGTGCTTTTACCTGCTCTGTTGCGAGGACGTTTGTGAATAATTTTCAATCGCAAATAAAACATTGTTGGACTGAGACGCAAATGACTTCCTTAGGTTATAAAATGGACATGTTTAAGAAACTTTGCGAACAGAAAAGGAAGACCACACGAATTGAAGACCGAAAGGGCAATCTGGAAAGGAAGCAAACACTAGACCGAATTTTTCAAGACATTCTTAAGTGGCTTGATCAGTTGTCGTACATTAGTGAGCAGAATGCGGAAGACTGGGATAGAGAATCAAAGCGTATATCCTATTGCATCAAGCTAATGGAAGATCGACTTCGTGTTTCAGTAACTCGAACACCACAAGTTAGTGACATTCTCAAGAAAATCCATTTGATCTTGACCAATGGATCTCGTTTCTCCGATGATTATCAAAAGTTCGTCAAGAATCAATTTCAAGAGATGCGAAAGTACGGAACAGGTCTTGGAGTTTCTGAAGAAGAAAAGAAAACGATAGTTAAAGCCGTGGGTCTCTCGGCGGGACATTGGTATAAGTGTCGCAATGGCCATTTCTACGCCATCGGAGAATGTGGAGGAGCAATGGAAACAGGCAAATGCCCTGAATGCCAGGAAGAAATCGGTGGACGCGACCATGCTCTCCATTCTTCGAATAGGCATGCTCCTGAGATGGACGGTTCACGACATGCTGCTTGGTCTGCGGGAGCAAACATGGCAAATTTCGATCCTCGAGAGTTTGTTTGAATTATTTTTTTACGACTTTAACAGCAACGTTACCATAAATATTTGTAAAGAAAGTTTAAATTGGTACTGGAACATCTACCCTAAAAATGAATGATATTACTACCATTTGCTTTGATTAATATGCCTTTTGTAGTGAGAGATAATGAGAATGAGTCTGATAGCGTCAATTTATAGTTAGTTAAAATGCTTCTTTCGCCTATGCTTCTCCTTATGTAACTTGTATATATTTCTGATGTTGTGAATGTTGGATTTACTGTTTAATGTTCCAATCTATCCCATTGGTATTGAAGTGGATAAACGATTTTTTTTCTAAATTTGGCAAAATTGGTCAGAAGGTTTCCAAATTTTTACACTATGAACCATCTTAGTTATAGAATGTCAATTTGAATGGTATTTATATTCATTGTCGTAAAATGGTCCTAAGTTAACACGGTGACGTAAAATGTGCACCTAGGTAATCGTCACTGAAACTATGGTACCATCAAGCAATTTTTCTCTTCACTCTTTTTTCCCCTTGAATGTAAAATATATGTCAACACCATTGAATGATATAACCATTCTCATGTGCGAATGAGAGTAGGAAGAGGAAGACGAGAGAACATTTCGGGGTGTAGGGGGTGGAGTAGATGGGCGTTGTGGGATTACCTTCATGGTATGCACAGAATCGTTAAGCAGTGAAAGGGATTTATTATTCATATCTCTGCCAGGAAAAAAGCTCCACTGCTTTTCACTGATATTCACATCTACATTACTATTTTTGCTTATTCTTGTTTATTCTGTTTGTTGTTCTATCTGTGTTGTGGAGGGTACTGTTACGCTAAATGTTTGGAACAGTGATGGTAGCTATTCAGTTCATTAATCCACTAATCGACGATCTTTCTTTTTTCATAATTTCTGATATCTGATATTTTTAGAATTATTATGTAGATGAAGCGAATGACAATAAGCCAATGAGTAATGGCAGACAAGGATATTTTGGGTGTAAATATGTCAACTGAATCAATGTATCTTAAGTTACTGAATCTTTATAGCGCAAACTTAGCTAGTTACCGATGATAATCTCTTCTTATTATTCCATCTTGTTTTCTTACCTGTTTATTAATATCGGAAAAGAAAAGACAAAAAAAAAAACAAGAAAAACAAACCAGCAAAACAAAACAAAAAAGAATTTAAAACACATTCAATATCATTAAGCAATCAGTATTCCTAAGTGCCACCAGTTGGATAAATTGCAAACCGATTTTAAGTTTAACACCTTATGATGAAGCATAAGAGGATTAAAGTATCTTTCAACCTCATTTGGTAGTTCGAAAATCAGCAAAATACAACGATGTGTATAACTAATGGGATTCGCTATTATAATAGCCCTATGGTGCTATCCATACTTCATTCTAGTTGTAAATATTCATAGATAACCGTTAAAAGAATGATTGAAAATTCATTACACACATCCACTCGCTAAACCTTCTATTTACTTTCTATTCTTTTCCTTTGATTAGCGGCTTCATTTTGGTGACTATAATTACTTCATAATTTTCATTATACGTTAAGTAATTTTGTAGCTTAAGTTCCGTCGATGCCCATCAGACCTCGAGAACGTCATTGTCTATCTCTGGCTTTAGCCCGTAGAAACAGTGATATCTCAAAGGTAGCATGGATGTAGTATGGAAGTGTCGGTTCTGTTTTAATCTGTTTGTGCTGATCATTCATTGGTAGTGCTACTATAGGCTAGAGTGGTATTTCACAATATGTACTTTAGCCATATTAATAACATTCGAGCGACATACCATAGGTTTGTATCAGGTTATAAGCTTTCACGGGTATTAAGCCTAGTGACAATAAAAACGCACTACCGGGATAAAACGTATAGCTCTTCCAACAGTGGTTTCAAAAGTTTTCAATATTCAAGAACATAATCGCTCTTAAGTTGTGTTTTTGCCTCTCATATGTGCGATTGTAAGAAAGATGATGGAGTTTTGTCTTATATTGAATAATAGTGTCTGTAGAGGAAAATGAAAAAGTTATTAGAGAGCACTTTTGTTGCCACAATTTCGTCCTCCGTTGATTAATATATTACACTGCACGATAAAAGATTGATTAAGCATCGTCGGAGCAATGTAATTACTTAATTAAAACATTCTACTGTGTCTTTTTTTGTGTAGGGGAAGGGGTGGTTACTGAAAATCTCTTTAAGAATAACCTCTTTGCCTTTTTGAGGGAAGCTAAGACGAGTACACATAGTCGGAGATGATGCCCCAAATATCTACATTAAATAGTTTGTACTACAATAAATGTGGCTGATCACTTGATAATTCTCATTCTAAATCCTTACAATTATCTGATTAATGAGCTTATGGGTCCCCACCTCGTATCTTTAGTCGGGAGACATGACTCAGTTGAGCCCAGGTAAATTCCCTTATCAAATCCTTCATACGCCTTTGGCCTCTAGTTAGATCAGTTGGGGAATATTTGAAAACTTTACTCCATCTCCAAAATATGCTTGAACCTCTCACATACCCTAACTTCCAAGACAATTTCACAAATTGAAGAGGGATAATGTCACCCAAAGAGAGGTATTTAAGTCTTCTGGTGAAACCCAACTTGAAACCTAAAAAAAACCAGGTCTCGCATATTCCGTCGCAAAAGAGATACAGACCGCATACAACAACACCAAAAGTGCAGTTGTTACCATTGAGTGCCAACTCTCGGTATGAGAAACAAACCCCCAAAGGTCTAAATTTTTGCCCTAAACCACGGCAAGTTAACGCTCATGTTCTATCAACGCTTACGCTTACGTCACCACGCAACAAACCTACGACTTGCATCCCAATTTTAAGCCAAAATGTTCGTGGAATCCGCCCAAGGCCCATTGTGCGCCTCTTGAATAATTTATTCCGGCAATTGAAGAGGATGTTAAAACACAAACCTCTGCGCCAGACTTCCGCGACAATCTCAACAAACTGAGAGACAGGCTATCAATGAACTCCGGAAGCGCGTTGACATTGTCATCAAGCCAGCCGACAAGGGTTCTGTAATTGTCGCTATGGGCAAACAATTCTTCAGAGAGGAAGCCAACAGACTACTCGGCAACCCTCAACACTACAAACTCCTGGATTCTGATCCTACTCAAGAAAATTACTTTGTCAAATTTCTCTTTATCTCATCGATACTTTAGAAAGTCGATAACATATTGTTATCGGTTGGACATTAAAGCCATTATCACATATGCCATACCAACGTTTGCGATGGTAAATATTAATATTATTAGAGTCTCGGGGAAAGGTACCCATGTTGGGGCGAAATTGGGGGTGAAGCGAAAGACTGCACGTGGGTTTATATTTGTTTCGGTTACGTCACAATTTGTTAAGTTGTGACAGATAAGCCTCCTAAATGGCTGGGCAGATTTTCCTAAACCTTAATAGGCAGGTGCCGATGATGGGAACGTATGTCTTCCAGACGTTTAAAGAATGAAAGTTCAAATGTCTGAGGTAACATGAACAAATTAACAGTAGTTGGTATAACTCCAAGGGGAAAGCATTGAATTGACTTGTTCCTTTAGTTATCATGGGTGTACCAATTAATATCAAGTTATGTTTAGCATTCCAAGATGAAATAGCACGGGTCTAACCTCAAAATATTGTTGCAATTTTGTGGCATAATTCCTTTTCCCGATATCATTTAACTTGATTGTTAAGGACCTGCTGTCTCGCAGATCTTTTGCGTAAAGTCACAGCCCAGTGCTCCAAGCAATATGTGAGTTGTTTGCTATAAATCCAAAGGGAAACACTGAAGTGCCTTGAAACAAATCTGTCTCAGTCATTTGGTAGTCACATTTGGTAGCAAGGTATCGGGCGATAGAGAATTGTGCTTCCAGAAAGCAAGGTCAAATGAAGCTAGAGAACCATTTTGCTATGACAACAAGGACAATCAATGTTGGATAGCCGTACAAACTTTACAAATATCAAAATACAAACATTGAGGTAAAAACTAAAGGATAAAAGGACATATGTTGTTTTCAACGTTTTCAAAACCTAACCCTATGGCACAACGAAAGGCTCACCAAATATGATTACGATGATAATGAGGTCGAAATGCGCAATGTTATGACAGTGCGGTAAACAACGGTAAATGTATCGTACTTCGTGTTGTCGTGTGAATGGCACTTTGTTACTTTTCACTTTTACTTAAGCCAGAAGGCTTCTAAAACACATACATTGTATTCATTTTATTGAATCAAGCATGTATATATGTATGTGGACAAATAAATTTGCAATAAATTAACACTTTAACCTTTCATCTCAAATTTCAACTTCAAATTTTTACTCTGAGATTGTGGCACGTAGTTTCAAATACTGTTGTGTTAAGCGTTTGCCTTCTTATCTCGAAATTCCGATAAAACTAAGATCAATTTTGATCAATTAACTACCTGTTGCTCCAATTGAATGGTTCTTCCGCCTTGGAGTGCATGCTTAGGTGCACGTAAAAAACGTTGGGGATACATATTCGTGTTCTAACACCTTCGAAAGTGTAGGGTATGAGGATAAGGAGGGAGAGGTGAGGTTCCTCTGTTCTTACGCCTATAAAGGTTCTTTGATATGAAGAATCACAGATTGGGGATATTATACATAATTTACTGCTTGATTGCATTTTGAATGAAAATAAAACAGTTGGGATTATTAAACGCCTTTTAATTGCTGTTTATCAGGTTTCAGGATCGCTCTCTATTCTTCGCTGTAAGAACAAGTCAACGTAAGCACATGCAATTTAAGCAGTGGAGAGTAGTCAATGCTTTATTTTTTTTTTAGAAGAAATAAGACTGATTTTGGTTACCAGGAGTATATTAAACTGTGTGGATGAATTTTGCGAGCATTGGATACCCTTGGTAAGTCTTTCTACACGCTGAAAAAAGAAAGCTTTTAGTGCCTTTAAAATTTCTATAGCTTTTCCAGTTTAGATAGTCACCTTTAAAATATGAAACATCTCTGGAACGCTCCTTTAAGATGATGATGGCGTCGACTCCACAGTGAACGATGACATGTGAATGTTATTGATCCCTTGTTTCTTTCTTTATAAATTCTAATTACTCACAAGAAAAAGTTTTCTTTTAACGTACATCATATAACCAATAGAGGAAGCTTCGATGGCATTCATCACAATTAACCGTTGAAAAATTTGAAATGCATTGTAAAGACGTCCTTTGAGACGATAAATCTCTTACGATTTTGCCATCGAGTTTTGTGTCTCATCTGAGTAACTGACTTAGTTGTCTTTATATTCCTATCACTTTAACAAATCAAATATCAGCTGTTACAAGGTTTATTTTTCAAGTGTTATAGGAACACAGCCTGGACTGATAGCAGTGTTTTGTTTTTAACGGCCTGCAGTACACCACAGTTAAATTTGTGCCTAAACGTATACTTTTTGGTTTCGATCATCCGATGATAATCGTAACCTTCGTAGTCATGCATGCGGATATCTGTGTGTATGCGTGCGTGGGTGTGCATAAATGTGTGTAATGAAACGTTGTGCCGTTGTACATGATTAATTTATTGAAATGGACGATATCATTGTGAATAGTCGGTATAATATCTTTGCTTCCGCTGTTGAAGTTTTCCGTCTTAGATTCAGTGCCAAATACAAACTTCAGGTTTGGATGTAGTAACGTTGGGGAAATGATCAGGCGCTGTTTACGTAAATTAACCTAGTTAGATGTTTTAGAGGCAAACCAGACGCAAACTTTTGGGGACCAGGGGGTAAATTCGCCCGGGCGCCTCCTTAATGTATGTTGTTCACCCTGGCTATACACTAAAGCCTATAGTGTGTCCCATTCATATAAGATTATCATATTGCATCATTGAACCCATACTGCAGTTTTGCTGTCTGGTTAATATAAGTTATACATCGAACTTGTGTGCTATCTTCATATGCGTAGAAGGCTGAGGCGAGGGGGGGGGGGGGCTTCAGCCCTCTAAGTTTGCCCGACTAATCTGATTTTGATATTGTGGAGTTTTGACACAGTTCGCACTCCATGCTTTCCTTCTCTGTCCAAGACGTTATAATTATGTATCACTGTTGGCATTATAACGAATTCGAATTTAAAAGATAAGTGGAGTCTCACCAGTACGCCCTCGCATATTGGTCACATTTTCGGGCAAATCGTTACAGCACCCCCCCCCCCAATCAAATTAGACTCCTATGTCTATGCATGACTTTAGATAGGTCACTTGACGATGTTTCTATATAGTCATGTATAACAATTAACGTCAAACGTCAAACGTGTTTTCCTGATCGCCGGTTCACTCGAGCATATACAATGCAAAAAATGTTACGTCCGACCTTCGATCTCCAGACAGCTTAGTTATTACACTTCGCCCTGTAAGATTCGGCTACTCTGGATATTCCCTGACGTGTGTGTGTACGGAAGCTATAGGTAGCCATTTTTCGTTAGAGACCTCACTAAATTAAACCTCAAGATACAGGTGCTTCAGATAAAGAAAAATGTATCAATTTTCTATACCCAAGAATCCTACGGCCAACCAGTAATGATATTTGCTTGCAGTGTCTTATACCAGTTTACTTCGAAATATCATCAATTTCAACCATCATCGAAATCAGGATTTGGAATATGTTAATGAGCTTAATCGATGATATGTCGATTTAAATCGGTAGAGGTCAATTTAAGCTGCTAGAAACTGGTATAAGTCCAAGGAAATTGACTTCTACCGATTTAATTCGACGTATGATCGATTTAAACTGGTAGATGGTGATTTAAATTGACATATACCGATTAATTTTACATATCATCGATTTAAATGGTATATGTCGATTTAAATCGGTATATGTCGATTTCGAATGGTATAAGTCAATTCAAATTGGTATATGTCGATTTAAAATGACATTTATAGATTTAACTTGACATATGATCGATTTAAACTGGAAGATGTCGACTTAAATGAACAAATACCGATTTATTTTACATATCATCGATTTGAATTGTTATATGTCGATTTAAATAGTTATATGTCGAATTAAACTGGTATAAGTCAATTTAAATCGACATCTACCAGTTAAAATCGATGATTTGTCAATTTAAATTGTTAGAAGTCAATTTAAGCTACTAGAGACTGGTAATATTCGGAGGAAATTGGTATATGTCGATTAAATGTTGTATATGTCGAATCCCCAACGATTTGAGACTGATGGCCCGCCATAGTCACCAGACCCTCTTTATTTTAAAGTATATTGTGAAAATTGGGAATATTTAATTCTTACTCGGAGCAGTCCCCCCCCCCCCTTCCCGCCCCATTTAGTAGGGTCTGCATATATTAATTGACTACGACATGGTAGGTAACAGACATAGCTTTTGGAATGGA
>JAAAKB020018964.1:0-14846 GCA_010014835.2 Apostichopus leukothele
ATTACTTTTGAAATAAATTCAACCCCCCCACCGCCCCCCAAAAACAAGAATTAAAAGTACAAACATGGTTATTGAGTTTCTTTCCAGTTATCTATCATAATTAATGATGAACCTTTGAACTGAGTTGCTTTTAAGGTCGACTTTAATTACTGATCTAAACTGATGGGATAAGAAAGGTTAATTTTTGTAAGAACTAGACTGATGGGCCCCAAACACAATGAAATGAACTTCTATAAAAATTGTTGCCAAAATGTCAAACTATGGGATAATCGTTATTTTTTCAAATTTGTGACAAAACCTTTACATAAAACCTTCTTCAATCTTGTGCCCCTTTTGTTAATAAAAAGTTAACTTTTATCCAATTTCGGTGATAAGTGAGTGCCGTTAGTTTTAAATTATGTAGCCTGGATGTTTTTTTTAGTTGTGGTTAAATTCACAGTCAGATATATATCCATATAAATATCTCTCAAAGTTTCTGTCCCATCCCCACATTTAACCTTCAATCTGATACCTCCGAGAAAAAACCCACATAACACTGGTACTGTGTAACTATTTTTATTTAAATCTGAATTATAAAAAGTCATAATTAATGTTCAAATCCCAAGCTTGAACTTGGCACGTTTGCGGAAAAAAGTCACAGAGTATTCGAATTTAAATTTGAAAAGGTACAGAAATGAAATGCAAATAAATTAATTACACATACATACATATATATGCCTGCATACATATATATATCCAGGCATATATATGTATGCATACATATATATATATATGTATGCAAGAAACTTCCACTAATGTGTCTGTCTGTCTGTCTGTCTGTATCTCGGTGTAAATTACAGGTCTTTCTGTATATTTGCTTACAAGTCATTCTACTGGTCTGCAAGGTATAAAGGTATAATGGTTAACATTCCCAGAGCGCATTACTTTACAGATGGTACCAAATACACATGTACAGTAGTACAATATATGGTCTGTTGGTTTGACTACTTGACATGTCTGAGGGTGGGTTTGTCATATCTCATATATATATCTATTCATGGCAAAGCCGATGATGCATGTACTAGCTCTTCATCCACTAAATCTGTTATTAATTTCAAAAAGTTAAATGCTTGTCAGGAATATCACCATATCAGCCAAATAACCAGAGCCCACAATGAAAATTACAAATACAAAAGAGGTTGTAGAATTTCTTTTGATATAAATGGGAAAGAACATTTAATTACTTGACTGGTGGTAACGATTTATGAGTTATGTGTAAATATGACACTACCAGCATGATCAGAATAATACCAAGAAACTGCAGCTGTAAATTTGATAAGAAGTCAAGTTTCCCAACTGGTTGACTCTCTATTGCGGGATCGAGATGCTCGTGATGAAAGTCCGTCCGTTATTGCAGCTATATTACTTTTAAAAGTAAAAATATGATTCCATAAATTCAGGAGATACCATTGTTAGAATACAATCAATTTTCAATTTCATGTCAAAAAGTACCACTAAGTGATGAAATTCATTAGTAACGTCCTCTTTTTATTCCTTCTTCATATTTTCCACGGGGAATTCGCAATTTTGCATTATTTGCTATATGTACCTCAACAATGACAAAATGGTAATTCGTCAAGATTCACAAACTGGATTTGTATAAGCAACATGCACTGATACATTAAAGATGTGACAAACAAAAAAAATGTTAAATCATGAAAGAAGGGGAAAAAAGAAAAGAAACACACATTAAATTTTTAAGTACACAATGGCTGTGGTTCTGTGATGTCATTTTTTAGACTTGCTTCGGTCACGAAGTTCTTTCCTTAACTGTTTTAGAGGAACCGTATTATACCACGGATCTCAGCTACCCCATTCCATGGGTAATGATTGGTAATGCATGGTTGAATTTGAATATTTCTCCTATAGAGAGTATTACCCGTTACCTCTAGAATCCACCCTGGTGGACATGGTTTCGGTCCTTATAACACGGATCTCAACCACATTCCATGGGTAATTATTGGTAATGCATGGTTGAATTTGAATATTTCTCCCATAGAGAGTATTACCCGTTACCTCTAGAATCCACTCTGGTGGACATGGTTTCGGTCCTTATTCGTCTCTCCATCTCTATCTGGCGGTCCAGGGTCCTATATAAATCACTCGATACCCCTCTCACCAGCTGAGGGTGTTGTTGGGACGAACTTGAGTTGTCATGAGGATGATGTGTGGTGGCCGACGAACTCGGATGGTTTTCGGAGCTGTTAAAACAAACGAAAAGTAAAACTGAAGAAGTGAAAATTCAAGCATCACTTTCTCAAGGGTTTTAAAGGGTCAATAACAATCTCTAAATCGAACTCTTGGTTCCGAACATTCGAATCATTCCCGGCCAAACGTTGGACAAAAGAAAATTGTTGCCCCAACCTTATGTCTTCATGGTTTGTTGAATCTTGTTCTGTTGCCGAGATATGTAATTGAATATTTATTTTGACAAGTATATATATACGCAATTAGTTTGTGATGTCAAACATACAGTAGCCAAGACATTCTTAGTTTCTTCATTTGTCTAAAACAAATTTTCATGCTTTGCCATGTTGAGCTATAAAGCCGGCTACACACTCAGCCGATCGTGAACCGACTCAACTTGCTGGTCGTGACATGGCCAATTAAATCTTGGGATTATGTTGGGCTGCAGTGTCCCTGTGTATAAATTAGATTATGACTGCTCAAGATTTTGCCCAGTTTTAAGTCTTGTACCTTTCAGCCAGAACAACTTATTGGCTGGCGGTCAGCAGTGTTTTGAAGAATGTTCACGAATTGCCCATGTTTTTATTAATCATAATCATTAAGTGGGGATGGGGAGAGGAAGAGGGAGGGGAATGGGAGGGGATTTCTTCTAAATGACTGACATTTAATAACACATTGCATGCTACAAAATATGGTTAACATAGACTGTGCTTAAAACTGATGAAATATTATAGAAAACCATGTTGCATCACAGCCCCATGCTTACCCACCCAATAAACATTTCTCATATAGGGAAGGGGTACAGAAACCCCTACATGGGACCCGTTCTAGGGTGAACATCATTTACAAGTGTAAGATAATCCTGTTAACCTCCAAAAACTCCTAGCTTAAATGTCTCTTAAAGTTAGTCCAATATTTTGAATACATCGATATCGATAGTAAAAAAAGTGAAAATATTTACATAATTACATCATTTATGATCGGGTTATCACTGAAAATGTTTGCCATGCAGCTATAAAAATAGCTCAGAAAACTGGACAATAGTCAGAAGTTATTACAAAAAGACGGCAAACTGGTACAACCGTGCATACATTCACCTACAGTTTGTGTTAGCATCGTCTCTATATCTATAGAGCTAGTAGACCACACTGAGTTTGTATTAAAGATGGAAGTCTTAAAGGCATTGAAGACTAGCCCCAAACCACGTGCCGAGCTCTGAAAAAGTGTATTTCCATTGCTTGCTAGTCAAGTTTTCTTCTTGTCCCTACAAAATGCAGACAGTAATGAAACGTGATACCTTAATTGTTATCTTTTATCTAGACCTGATATGTCCATCGCTGCTATTTAGGTCTTGACCGTAGCTGTATGCAGTAGCGAAGCGTCCATACAGTCAGGGGGGGCGAATGCCCCCCTGACGGACTCAAATAATATTATGTCATCATTCTTGTAATGAATATTCATAATGTACCTACGCTCACCCACTACGGACGAAGTATGGTTTATTGCGCTTTTCCCCACGCGTTGGCCATATATGGATATTCCTCAATTGAAATTACGCATAAACATGAGAAATTGGACATTGAGAAGAATACGGCAACGAAAAAAAAGAGGAGAAACACAATGACAGAAGAAAGAAACAAGAAAAACATTCACGAGAACTTGGCAAATAGTACAAATATGCATGAAGGAAAGTCGGTACTAATCTGCCACAACAATTTTTTTTTTTACACCTGCTCTTTTGTAACCGTGAGAAACTTTAGGTGGGGCGTAGAGAGAGGAGCGTATGAGTTACTTGAATACACAGTACTTTAAATGTAAACATGCACTGCAGTGACCGTAAAAGGAAGGCCTTATGAATCATTCATTGCGTAATTGTCGTCTGCTCTTACACATACATATTGTACTGAAATATAAAAAAACAATAATAATATATTTGTTATCGTAATATATCATTGTATCACGTAATACTATATGAAACAATATTATTGTGGATGTTTATTATTATCTTTTTATGATACAATATTATTGTATGATACTATGTGAATCGGGTGTTTCGTCAGTTATGGATAACGTTCTTGTCTGTGTTGTGTAATACAAAGCCGCATAGATGTGCCCGTGCAAAAGTGTTATTGTGTACTGACTGCATGGCTGTGCTACTTAGTAATAGTAACTGACTATATATGATACTATCCAAGACTGTGTATATCTTCGAAACGTTCACAAATTCAACTTATAAAGTGGATTCCAACTTGTGAAGTGTTTCAAATAACTTTGTAAGTACCAATTTTCTTTCAGTATTCACGTTACCTTCACGTATTTTCTTATGTCACTTTGATCGTCTGAATAATCAGTGAATTCTGCCTGGTTGTAACCTAAGTTTAGGCCATTTATACTCTAACTGTTAAGTTTTAAGTGTTATGTTAGGTCTTAAAACTACAGTTAGGCCTAAGTTCGTGTGCTCACGGTTAGGGTAACTGACTCGGTAACTAGTATAAAGATGCTTGTTTTCGGAAAAAAGAATTGAAAAAATATCCACTCTCTTACTATAAGTATAAAAGCGGTTTAACGTAGAGAGAAATGATAATGGCCTATCTTATTAAAACCGTGATAATATTCAATGCTGCTGTAAATATTCCTGTGGTTGATTCAAACTTTTTATTTTATGATTAGTATCATCATTAATCTAATGTTGTTAGTATTAAAAAAATGTGGTCCCATCCACCGGTAATAACAGTAGATTTAAATAATTTATACCCAGGTTTAAATTCTCAATGTGTGTTTGCCAAATTTTAACTTCGACCTTTACAGCTTACTGCTATAAAAGCTCAGTGAAATAACACCGTTCTATGCAATTTTCATATTAATATTCATTATTTTTATTGAGTTATCTGTAGTTAAACATTTTGAGCTGAATAAACTTTGCTAGATTTTTAAATGAGTCCGTAGATTCGACAAACTTCATTCAAAATTTGCAAGCACCGCCCAACAGATCATGCGCCAATCAAATCTCTCTGTTTGTTTACGACCGTTAGGACTAGGCTTACTTTCACTTTCGTACGAAAGATACTATTCAAGAGAATTGACCTAACAGAGGCTAGTCATGTGACTAGCCTCTGTTAGGTCAATTCTCTTGAATAGTATCTTTCTTTCTATCTTACTGATGAAGCTTGCAAAATTGTGTCATTTCCTTCCATAGAAAGGAACAAACAGGTGTTTGCAGACGTTTCCTCTGTGAAATTGAAGTTCAAACATACATATTTTTGGCCATATTGGTGTAAAACACCTTGTTGCCAACTAACTTGCTGTCAACATGCAATGGTCAAAACTTAAACATCTTCCAATAATTTTTCTATATTTTTGGTTCAAGATTATTAACTGAAGAATATCACATATAGGTGGATTTATATATCATCAGTGCATCCCTGATATTCCATGTTGTGTCTATCCAACGTAGGTTAAATGAAATGAAATTGTAACCATTTTACTGACAGTAATTTAGAGTCTTAAGTGCTAACACACTGAACAGGTGTTGTACATATATTGTTGAATTGGTGAGACAATCTGAGCTAAGTAAGTAACACACTAGCTTCAAAATGTCATGATCATGTAGTTGTTTATGATTCTTCAACTTCATTGCCAGATTATTAATTTATCATGTACACTATGTTACTACATTCTGTAACACAGTGAGTGTAGTTTAAGGGCCAGATTGCTAGAAAAGGACCACTGTAACAAAATATTCTTTAGCTTGATACTGTAACCACTGGGGGGGGGGGGGCATGGAAGGGTGACATCTAGTTTGACATTGGATCAATTAAGTGATCAATATCTTGGCAACTAAATCTATTTTCACCAAAAAAAAAGGACTGTGATCGCTGTGGATATTGTTCACTGTTAAGATCACATTAACAAGCTACTGACATTTCCTTTAAAAAGAGCTGGTCTTGGCTAAACATGCTTGTGTACTTCCCTGTAATGCTTCTGCCACAGAGCTTCGGTTTTATGAGAAGGTCTCATTGGTCTAACGCAGGGGTGGGCAACCTTTTTAATGAATGGGCCAGATTTTAGGAGTGAAAGATTGACAGGGCCGCACCTAACCAACGACCTGCTGTTGATTTGCAAACCTTTGATTCCGAGGACTTTCAAGCAAATAGGTGTGTGTACTAATCTGTATTCACAAAAACATTATGTCAATACAGTCAAGTTGATAATTAATGGTGATAATAGACCTACCTGACAGCATCATTGGTGCAGATAAATTCTATTTTTGTGATGATGTAAAATAGATTGCTTTTTTTTCTTTTTCTTGAGACATCTCACAGGCCGCAAAAAAATCACTGGCGGGCCGCATTTGCCCCGCGAGCCGTAGATTGCCCACCACTGGTCTAACGACTTCCTTCCTTTGTAGTTGTTCATCCCAAAGATCTCTTTCATATAAGCTTCTTGGTAATAGGTGATAGGTGAGATGCTTTCAGTTGTCTGTAGATTGAACTGTACTGAGCCTGAGATCAAACATTTATGGTAGAAAACTGCTGTGCAGATTTGAATTTTTTTTTTAGAATCAAGAATATAAACATACTAAGGTTTGTCAAAGATGGGATCCTACATTAAAATCATTCACCATTAAACAGCTTTTCATAGAGTATATTTGGATACTTCATGTAAATAAATTAAATTTTGAAATGACATCACTGTCAGATGCTGGTAAGAATTGCATCAGTTAGCTTCCTGTTCTTTATATTACACTTAAACAATTAGATCTTCCTATTGTAGTACGTAGTTCTTCCTGTCATGTTGCAATCTTCCACGAATCTGAGTCTTCACTGCCCTTTGACCCACTGAATTAAGGACAGTTTGGTTCTACCTTTATTTTTTTCTGTTAAAGACTAGAAAATGGAATCATTGGACCATAGTAAATGGTATTCACTGTCATCAGTGGTGCAAAGTTACAACGAAGCAGGTGAAAACATCAAGATAAAAAGGAGTGCTATTTGAACATTGTGTTTAGTTTGGAGTTGGATTGTGTATGACTACAACCATCGTTTGAACAGTTTCCAGGTATACAATTAGTCTTCCACATATCAATCTCTAGCTTGGACTTTTTAATTCAGTTCAATTCAAATTGTAACCTTATCTGGAGTTTGCTGATATATTGGGATTTTATGAAGACTTGAAGTAAGTTTAAATTGCCACTCAAGTTGACTTTAAGTGTGCCCTTCTTACACGTATGAACCATATAGACAGAGGTTCAAAGATTGAACACTGTGAGTAACTAAAGTTTATACTTTTTGCATTGAAGCATTTTAGCACTGTCCGCTTCCTAGCTATGTGGTATGTAGAACTCAGTTAATTCAGTTTGAAAACATGTCAGAAATTTGTTCCATTGACAACAGTAACAAAGTTTGAGTTACAAGCCACAGGGACGACACCAAACTTTTTTTTAAAGATTTAATACTTGAGAGATTTGTGTTTTACCGACAAGTTTGAAAGTCATTGAAGGTTTCATCATGGCAAATATGTATTGCATTTTCAATCAATGGCTTAGTTTTATAGTTAGATTGTTGGAGGAAACTGGCTTAGTTTTATATTTAGATTGTTGGAGGAACCTGCTTGTCAAATACTGGATTACAACCTTGGTAGGTCTTTAATTGTGACAATGGTTGTACCAAAGAAATACATCATTTGAGCTTTTCTTTAATTGTAGTATGTGATGTATGAGATGATTTAATGAAAAGATTATGTAAAACTTTGTTTTCTTTTATTTTCAGATAAATTTCATGTGATATTGATCGGTCTTCAGTACAGTCCCATACGACATACGTTTTATGACACAGTGCAAACTGTCTCTTCGTTTGCATAGGGTTGTATAGTGTTAAGCGGTGGACACAATGACAGTAGAAGAAGACGATAAAAAGGCAAATGGCACAGTGGAACACGATGAGAAGAAAGATGGTTCCACAGGTTTGTACAAGTTAAATATTTTATTTGGTTTGCTCAAACTTGTGTACAATTTTCTGATCAATTTTCAGTTTTTTTTTATTACTTGTACAGTAATAGGTAAATTGCAAAACCAAGTTTTGTGTTGACCAAAGATGTGATGTAAATTTTTGCAGTATGTATTTAATTTGTGAGCGAAAATTTTTCATATTTCATGCGCAAATCACAGCAATGACATTCAGCACAATGTGTTTTAGCAAGTAGCATGATGAAAAAGTCTTTATACATCTCTCCTTAACCCCAGTCCCATCCCTGACCTAGCAGTCCACAGAAAGGAAATATAAAAAAGAAACTTTAAAGATGTTCTATATTCTAACTAGAGTAAAAAGACATGACCCTAAATATACGATGTGACAATTGGAAATTAACCTCAATAAAATTATAGACTTTGCCACAGAGACATATCTATCCAATGACAGAAACACCTGAGGCATGTGTCACTTTTGATGTGTTTTGGTGGTCCAATGATTTAATTTATCTGGAGACAGTAGTTGTGATAGGTTTGTAGGTAATGTATGATGATCAGTCAACTTTAATAACTGGCTGCCTGGTGGACCTACAGGGCAAATTATTAATGGTTCTGTGGTAGAATAGTTGTTTACATCAAAATCCGATTACATTGTAACTTAATACCCTCAAGTAGATAAGATGAAATATTGGAGCTGGTGTTCTATGCACCAAACCCATACATCTATCCTATCATATGGTGTACATGTTTGTCGTTGTTATTTTGTCATGTCTAAACTGTAGATAGAAAGCTACAGTATTTAGTTTGTTAAGAAAATGACCAGAGTTGTATTACACCTTCTGTAATATATAGCCCTAGTGGTTATATAATTAGCCTTGCTGGATTTAATAGGTTGTGTCCTGGTCATCCTCACCTTAATGATATAAATTCACCCAAAAGTAATTTTCTCTAGAACAACCATTCATAAAATATTTAGCTCTTCCTCATCATGCCTATACTGTAGAAAGAAAGCTATTTAGTGTGTTTATAAAAAGACCTGTGTCACACTGCAGTTTCTGTGCTATATAGTCCTAGTGGTTATATAATTAGCCTTACTTGATTAAATACGATTGTGTTCTAATCATCCTCACCTTAATGATAGAAATTCACCCTAATCTTCTCCAGAAACAACCATTCATACATTTTGGCCACCCTAGCTCTTCCTTTACCATGCCTATATACTATAGATAGAAAGCTATATAGTGTGTTAATTAAAATGACCTGTGTGCACTGTAGTTCTGTACTATGGTGATTGGTCCTAGTGGTTATATAATTAGCCTTACTTGATATAATACAGTTGTTTGTCTCTGATAATTACTTTTCTTTAATTGCCAGTTTTTTTTTTAATAATGCTCTTGTGCATACATGCATGCCTGATTACACGCAGGATATAAAAACTGGATTAGAAAGAGGTGCACAAACAGCTAACAAAATTTGTCTTTCTGATTTTTATAAGGACAAATTTTCAAGGACAAACAAACAGTCCTTTCTAACAATCAACTTTTGGAACTTTATTGCTTCACTTGTGTGTTGCTGTGTACATAGACACAAGCATAGGGAGTGTTAAGCATGAATATAACGTGCTATTGCTCTACAACTCAGTACCGTAGAGTATGGTGATTCTTAGGTGTTTATTAGTGTATGCTGTGCTGTGTGCTAAGAGCAGTGAGACGACATTTTAACCAGCATATCAATTAAACAAAGGCATTGAGCTGTTGGGGTCAATACCACAGATGGCATCTTTCGATACCTAAAATCTCTTATAACAACTGCTCTTGGTATCCTCTCGTCGTCTCTAGCTAACAGTAGGCTGCATACCTGTAGATTTTTGACAAGTTCAAGTTGAAAATAAAGTTATTGTGATGGTATTTGGCATTTTTTAGCAGGTCAGACTTAAGTATACACTGTTATACAATATCTCAGTTAAGTACTGTTGTCATAACTTAATCATTAACACTGATGATGGCTTTTACAGATTTTTTGCTGTTTGTTTGTTAATCATTAGACCATCCTTAAAAGTGCAACTGAGTAGCAAATTTTTTTGAAATGAAACAATGTCATTAAACTTAATGTTTACTGACAGTGTAAGCATTTCCATTATAGCTCTTTGTTTGAATTCATTGCATGAATTGATAGTCAGCGTTTCTGCAGAGGGCGCTATCATATCGGTCCTAACAGCGCAACTGTATCTATATACAGCTCTGAGTAAGATGCGCATAATCTGTACTGTTTACAGATCTCCAAAGATTCTGTAAAGCACAGGAACATATCTCAAACTAAATTTGCTAAAAGTTGTGAAAAATAAGTTTCTGAAATAAATCACAGGTTTATTCATCTCCACTTTGGATCTTGGATACAATTTTAGCGACACTTAGAACTTAAAGTTGGTAAAGCGGAGCATATGTGATTGAAAATACCTCAAAGATCGACGCTTTATGATGATTTGTTGACATCCAGACTTGAGTTGCCAAACGAACTGTGCATGGGCATTATTTTGTTGCTAAACTACATGCTAGTTATAAGCTCGGTAAAAACCATATGTTGGCTCAAATATATGTCACACTATGTGTCATGGGAATGTGCAGGTAGTTTGCCCAGAAGAGTTCAGTCAGAGATTTCTCAAAGGAATTCTCAGTGATTTCAGAGACTGCAGATTTTTAAGTTATAAAGGAGTAGATAGGACCGATATATACGACAGTCCTCTTCTGTTGATTTGGGAATAGCTGCTGATTGAAATTCCCCATTGTTATGTACTCAAACATACAGTGGGTGATGATGTCTGTCCACTGAGATGTTTGTCAGTTTGTATGTATTTGATGGAGTTGGGAAGTGGGGCGCCCCCGTTAGGGTCCTGGGCAACATGTTTCAAGGCTGGTTCATACTTCAATAAATATTGATTGCGGGCGATAGATTTAAACTAACCATATGGTAAAAATGAATCTAGTTTAAAAGGAGATCTATAAAAGCAGAGTTGTACCGTTTATTACATATGGAATCAGTCCATTCTAATAACACCCAACAGGGGACCTCCATAAATTAACTGGCCAGGGGTATGGCACAAACAAGCCTGTAAAATTTGTCCTTGCTGGTAGCATTCAGGGTGTCTGGTGAACCATGGAGCTATATAAACAGATGGGTGAACTATCATTGTTTTACTTTATTTTCACAGATGTGTTTTGTTTTAATTATGGCTGTGTGTGGTTGCTGTATATAAATAGCTGACATGGCAGCTCAAAGAACAGGTGTGTCCCACTCTGGCCATCATCAAATAGAACAGAGAAACTCCAGCTTCTATTACTGTTAGGTCCCTTTTGTTCAATGGTTTCTAACTTTACTTGCTGTTCTGTACTTCTTGATTTTAGTTCTTTCAATAATAACTTTCAAGGGAAACCATATTCTGCTTGAGTTTTTGTTTGATTTTGGTATACCCTGTCATAACTTTCCTAATTCTATAGCTGTTGAACACATGTATGTAGTCATTTTTGATAGTATACTGATGCAGACTTCAAGTGTACAAAGTTTGATCCCTACTTCTTCACATTTTTGCATGTATATATACACCAGATTTGAAACGTACACAGTACATGACAATGCTATTTGGTCATTTGTATAGCAAACTAGCTCTACACAGCATGTTGTTCAAAGTATTGCAAAGTATGTATGGGAAGTACAGTACTTGCATTTCTCTGTACTGTGGTACTTGCTTGATAACGCTTAATTGTCCTTTGGATGCAGCCATGCAAATAATATTTACTATTGTACAACCTTATACAGTACAGTACATGTACTACACAGCTCATACAAATTGGTATAACTTTCTATATATACACATATACCATAGTGATGGGTCATATTGGCTGTTAAAATGAATATAATCAATATTTGTAAAGTGCAGTATTCATGCATAATACTGGTTAGATATTGATATATATCCAGTTCATAACGAACGTTACCTTCTGTACCTAGATCAATGCCAGAGGTCAGTAATATTTATTAATAATTTAAATGCAGCACATGCAGTTTGTACTACACATTTCATGCAATGCCCAGTGTCAACACACTTGGAAGGGTTGAATGGCTATGTCACATCTTTGCTCTTAATTGGTGGAATATCCACTTGCTGTAATTTTTAGTTAATTTTGAAACATTTCATATGAATGAATATTATTGTGATGATTACAAAACAAACTAGAACAGTCTTAATTTGAATTTTACATGTTATAGGGTTTATTGTTTATTATAGGCTAATGCTGCCCATTATGGCTCAATGAAGGCTGAATGCATCTCATTGAAAGTGAAAGGAAGATCAGTTTGAGCAAGAACTAATTAATAACATACTTATTAACGATGGAAGTATTATCCTGACTTTCATTTTATGGACAGACGTTCATATTTTGAGTGGTTTGGTTGAACTAATCAGTCAATGAGTATCCTAATAACAGCTGGAAGAAACAGGAAACTGCGATGTCGGTGTCCCTGAAAATAAATTAAATTTGCTTCATGTGGTGTCCTTAAATTTTACTTGAATGTTCCCTCCTCCAGTCCCATCCATATTGCTTTAAGATAACAATGGTGCATAATACATTTGCTTTGCCCCTTTTAAAATTGGGGTGGATGTACCTCAAAAAATATTGACAGTATTCTACAGTCAGTCTACTTTGCAGTCTGTATTTGAGCAATGAATGAACTTCAGTTGTGAAAACAATTTGCAAGTAAGCAGATTTCTTTACCATTTGGTCATTAAAGCAATTAAAACTCTTATTTTTCATCTTGTAACACAGAGAAAGAAATTGCCGATCCAGTTGTGGTGGAATTAATGCCAGCTAATGGTGATTCCAAGGCAAATGAACCAGCAGCTACTAATGGCAATGCAGCAGCTGCTAATGGCAATGCAACAAACCCAATGTTTGCAGAAAATGGTGGAGCAGAAAAGGACAAGGCTGATGGCTCTGAGAAAACGGAAACCACAGATGAGAAGAAAGAAGCTAACCAAGTTGGAATTTTTAGTATGGTAAGTTTTTAGTTTGTAGATTCTCCTTTGCAACTTTATTCTACATGTACTGTATGTGTGACTTCAAGCAAGTGAGCAACTGGTTTGCTGTTTTAATTAAAAAACCATCTCTTGAAACAATGAACCAAGTACTGACAGTCATTATTAAACCTTTTCTTTTTCATTTATAGTCTTTGAAATAACTGCTAATGACTTGGCATAACCCAGTGGAAACTTGAGAAACAATTTTTTTTTTTTAAACTTTTTTACACTTATACCATTATAAACCACTGCTATCCGTCCAGGTTGTATCATCATGTATCATCGGAAATGTTGTATTTTCTGATACATTTATCATCAGATCCATCTTGAAGTACACTACTGTACACTGTACAATGCATGTCCAAGTGTATTTTGTATTTTTTCTCTGCTGCTATCTCAGAAGTGCTTGAAGCTGTTTCTTTTGTTAATTGCTATATAAGTACATTGCCATGTAAACATCCTGATCAGTCCTGGTTGTATTTCATTTACCACTTTTTACTTTGGAGAAATAATTTATTAAACAAATGAGTTTGATCAAGGGGAAGCTAGAGCAGTGGGTGAAATGGGAAAGCGTGCTATTAGGAATGGATGATTTATGAAACTATTCTGAATGAAAGAGGAAAAGAAACTGTGAACAAACTACTTCCTTCTGTAAAAAGCCCGTGTATAAGTAAACATACAAGTCAGAGCCCTGGCCTAACATTTCCATCCGAGAAGAATCTTATTCATAGGTGGACTGGCCAGTCTGACTTTTGTCTGACCTTTTAAAAGATTCTGCAAGGATAAAAGTGTCAGGCCCTTCTACTTTAATATACTTCTGGAGCATGAATAATAGGTTCCAGGAATCAATGCAAGGAATTTGTTCTAATCCTGTGAGTGTATATCATAAAGGTAGACAGTCGCTGATCTATTGACTTCATTGATGCATTGTCATCAGATCTACACTGTACAATGTCCAAGTGTCTTTTGTATTTTTCTCTGCTGCTATCTCAGAAGTGCTTGAATCTTGTTTCTTTTGCTGCCGGCCATATAACTGCATTGCCATGTAAACATCCTGTAGGATCTGTGAATTAAACAGTTCAGGACTAAGTTGTCCTACAGTATTATACAGGAGCATCTATAGCACTACAGGTAGATAAATGCTCAAGCCTGCTATTGATTAGTATAGGTCCACACATCCATTGTAGTATATGACCTCTACATAGGGCTGAATAGATATTTGCATGACTCTGCAGTATTATGACACAATACTTTCTTGTGGTTTCCTTTGTCCAGCAAGCAGCAAGTTGTGTACCCATCAAACTAATTGCACAAACAATGTCTGATAGGAGTAGAAAGCAGCGGTTCCTTTCCAGATACTGAAAAAGAAATATAATCACACACCATTACTGACAGAACCTTCTCCCGGAATGAGAGAACACACAAATTATATTATATTATATATATTTATATATATGGGCCTTTACACAGTAAACCAACATGAAAATCAACACATGGAGTTTTCAGGATTGAAATTGGTATTTTCTTTGTTCTATTAGGATGAGTGTTAGTTATTTGAAGCAGAGAGATAGCATAGAAAGTTTC
>JAAAKB020019182.1:0-14842 GCA_010014835.2 Apostichopus leukothele
AAAAATTGAGAATGGGAGAAAAGTGATTGGTGTGAGAATTTTTTAAAGTTAAAAAAAAAAGGAAGGAAGTGTGATATTTTAGGTAGAGGGGGGGGGAGGGGGGGGGGGGGGGGAGTATTTCTGATGTTTTTGACAAATTCCAAAGGTTTCTACAGTTCTCATTATTTACTTGGTATGAAGTATGTAACTGTTTCATAGAGGTGTGGGTCCTCGCTCCTTTTGAAAAATAATTCAGATATGCTTTTAAAAGAAAAGGAACTTTTCTGATCCAATCTTTTGGTACAGTACAGTTGGGAGAAGATAGATGCAAGAAGTGAAAGTTTGCAGTGCGTGCATCATGTGTGACTCGTTTGGCTATCCTCCAAATATCAGAAAAAATCCCAGCATCCAACGAGATACTCATTCTCCTCAGAGAAACCTCCCAGAAAAGAGCTTTGGTGGCATATCCACAGGGGAACAGGAAGAAGGGGTGGGGGGGGGGGGAAGGAGGAAACAAGAGGCAAGGCCATCTTTTGTTTGTTTTTCATACCTGGTGAAATCTGTCATTTCCATCATGATCATACACATCTGTCTGGCCAGGATGATGATGTCATTACCGCTGTCATCCCACTTAGCAACCTCTTGGTCCAGTTTAGCTTTCTCGATTCTAAACAGCTCCACCTGTTCTTGAATCTTCTCCCTCTCTTCATCTGGTAGTTTCCTCATCATGGCCTGATGAAGGAGAGAAATAATGAACAATTTAATTTAATTAATCATGGTGAAAGAATGGTAGTTTCCTCATCATGGCCTGATGAAGGAGAGAAATAATGAACAATTTAATTTAATTATTCATGGTGAAGAATGGTAGTGTCCTCATCATGGCCTGATGAAGGAAATAAATAATGAACAATTTAATTTAATTAATTAATCATGGTGAAGAATGATATCATAATAGACGAATGTGGTACTACAAGGCAGCTTGCCCTCATCATCCTCTACTCAGTAACATGAATCCACATACCAAAGTTTATCCATCATTTAGTTTTTTTTTAATTTAAGTGTTTAAACGCTAAGGGTGCCAAACTCATGTACACCCCATTTTTTTTCCATAGTTCAAATCCACGTTCCCTAACCTTAACAATACCCCATAACAATAGAATTCTTTCGAGGACGTGGTGATTCTTTAGAAATCACATCCGAGGACCTGGCATTCTTTTGTTCAAGTCCTTGGTCAGAACACAATACAAGTGCACACACACACACAGGTTCACAAGAGATCAGTTTCTTACCTCACTGTGTATTACAGCATATCTAACTTACCAGAAACCGTAACGTGGGAAACGCAAGCAGCTGCTTTAAGTTTAATATGTTACTCACCCTGGAGGTTACTCCTTCCGGTAGGTTCTCCTCCGCCTCGGTATGGTAACTCGCTAAACGAAGAGATAAATTTGAATAAACAGAAAATCAGATAAAAATACCATCTTTGTCATCAACTCAATAAAGACTTTCATAACAGAAACTTAAGTTTATTTTTCTACTTTTGTACCAGAGTTGACCACATTTATAAACATTTTAAACAGATTAGGTAAAAAATGTTCAATTTTTGTTTAATAATTTCTGTTCTCACGCCATCATGGATCACTCGGGATTCAACTTTGTCACAACTTCAGTTGACTATCGTAAATTTTTCAGTATTAAATATAACGTCAATGAAGAAGAGGAATTCTAAATCACAAATCTGTCTCAAATATAACAGCTTCCATAAAAATTTAAGTTTAAAAAAAATTGTTCTGGAAATCGTTGTTGGCCTCAACGGAAAGATGTAGTTCACGAGTCCAAATGTTAAACCATATGGATAGCATATGATTATCCTTAAAAAAAATGTGCATATGGAAAAAAAAATGACAGTAATGTAATGTTTACGATGCATAACAAATTTTTCAATGATAATAGTGTGAAGTGTGCCCCTCTTCCCCAAGGGTGCTCTGTTGTTTATAGGAAGTTGAGAAAACATGTTTGGGTTCAGTTATTAGAATTTATACAACAATGGATTAACATTAAGGCCTGCACTAAGAAGCTGACCACATTATTCATTTAGCCTTAAAGGAGTATTCCATATAAAAAAAATACCTACTGAAATTGTCCTAGCAATTGTTATTTTTTTTATTTTTAATCTTGGGTTTTGATGACTCAAGACTGAAATTCTACCTAAAGCCATCCTTTATTCACCAAATGAACTCCTGGAAAAATCTTAAATTTACGTAATTGACAATATTGGAAATGAAATAAACCATACAATGTGCAACATTGAAGATTACAATTGTAACACAAAGGAAATAAAAAATCCAGCTTACATTTACTCCTGTTATCGTAAGGCTGTTGTTCGTATTCTTCACTATCTGATTCTATCTCATCCAATGGCTACAAACAAACACAAAGAAAAGGGTATAAGTATAAAATATTTAAGAAGATCATGTCAAAAATTCATGCAAATAGCAATTGATCGACAAGAATGAAGTTTGAAGAAAGCAAAAATGTATTTCATAATGAGGAGACTAGATTTCATTGCTGAAATATGCCAGGCTTGTAGTGAGCCTGTAAAATATTTGTCTGTAACTTGTACTCGTAAACTCTGGGTTAATAGATACTAGTACAAGAACATGTACTCATACTTGAGATTACAGTCTTGTACTCATAAATGGTACTCATATCAAGGAGAATTCTACTAGTACTTGTACTCATCTTGTTATACTGGTACTTAAAGTCGAGTACATTTTCTGATAGATTACCAATGGATACTGAATATAGCATTGAATTTAAAATAAGGTGTAACTAATACAGCACAAACGTTACAAAAAGGAATCTAACACTTTCCTGCAGGTGACTGGAAGCAGAGTGAGATTGTAACAGGGCTGGCGTTTAGATGAGTACACTTTCATACAGACTTGGGTAATCATTCTTGCCACTTGAAGCATTCAGTAAACACTGAACTAAATAAAGTTGAGTTTCCCTACAGCCCTTAATAATGATGTACCTATTCAGTTGTAGCAGCAGCTAAGCTTTCTTGACAGTACTTTATGTGACTTTTCTAATGTATCAAATGGACAGCACAATGCTGAGATATAATGTTCATCTGGTCCACAACGCTTTACCAGGGAGAGATCATCAGCATGTACCGTCATGAAACCTGCCCAGAAGGAGTAACACCCTAACGATTGCCTTCCACACCAGTATCTTCCATCCATTTCATAACTTCTTCAGTACTACTCACACACGCCTCTCCCCCACCCCACACACATATACCATTTCCGTTTGCATTAGCTCCTCAAACCATTCTAAATTAGAGACAAGAGTTTTAGATTCTCACCCTATTCATAAGCACTGTCCTCCTAATCTCCCTAACCCCATCATAGACCATCCTCGACGCATCGATGAACTCGTTGTCATCTGGGTCTCGAGGTGGTTCCATTGTGAGAGCTTGGATGGCGACATCCACCATCCCAGAAAAGTTTGGGATAACTGTACAAGAGGGTAAACATCATAAATCTCTCAAATAGAATTGATAGTAATTGTTTTTTTGTTTGAAATGCTACTTTTTCAGATATTTGTCATCTTTCAATGAATTAACTACATACACGAGAAAAGATATCAGGGTTCCTTTATATTAACAATTTTAAACATCACAAATCTCTTTAATAGAATTGATAGTAATTGTTTTTTTCTTTCTCTCCCACTTTTTCTGAAATACTTCTTTTTCAGATATTTGTCATCTTTCAATGAATTAATTACACACACCAGAAAAGATATCAGGGTTCCTATATATTAACAATTTTAGACCTTTCATCAAAACACAAACTAATTTTACCTATGACCAATTGTCTGAAGAATTTTGGGCAAATAATGAAGCATTGTTAACAATCAGGATATAGTATACAAAGCAGCTATTCATGTCATTGTTTTCACAACAAAGTTTGGTTGGGTTCCTACTTTATGTATACATTACAAGTGCACAAGGAAGTGTTACCAACCATCCAAATACCACTCTGAAAATCATTAAAACGTTTAAATTGCAACCATTATGAACAAAAGGGGCATATTATAGAATACCAATCCAAATGTTTCAATCAAGCATAACAATAAAACTATGAGTAATGATTCTTGGAATGGTGAGGTTAAATTTGTAAACTGTTTTAATGGAATATGAACAACCTTTCTGTGATGTAAGATACCTATGCACTAAATCTCCTATAGAGATATTCTGGTGGCTTGAATTCATTGTCTATCAAAAATTAGTGGGAATTCTCTAAACGTTCAGATCAAAACTCAAAACCCTCTAGCATTCTGTATCGTGGCGATAGAAATTCTTTCAAATTTGGTGAAATTTATGACTGAATTTGGTCGATAAATAGAGTTAGTGATATATCGTTGCAGCATTTGAGCTGCAATGTTTCTTGTTTATCTTGATTTCTTCCTTTTGTGTAAATCAATAATCCACTTTGGAAAAGAATATTCTTACAAACAAGTAACATATATCCGAGGAATTCTCCATGTAGACAACATTGAAAAACTTGGTACTCGTTGCAAATATATTACATAGACAAATCAACAACATTGTAATAGGAAAAAAATTGAAAGGCTCTCGAAGGAACTTTGCCATGACGACATCACAGACCAGTTACTCTGATCCACTTCCTAAAGTTAGCAAGGGGGAATATCTATTGAAAATAGTTTACTTTCAAACGACCTGCTCTAGAATCAGGAAGACAATATTGACATGAGAGTTTGACCTAACTTTACAGTGTTTCCTCTTACCTGAACAAAAGTGTCACCTTGTCTGCCAAAGAATATTCTTACTAAAGTCCTATCACAAAGTCCTATGAGTAAATTTATGAAAATTTTGATGAATATTTTTTGCTGTCAAGGATACTTTGTCCAATCAGGACGGGAGTAAGGAGAGGGCCTTGGGTGGTAGGTGCCATTGTCGGTGTATATCATTCCGGCTATTACGAAAATAAATGTATACATCAAAAATTGTAGAAAAATGAAACCTTGTTCTTTTAAGATCAGTACGGCATCGCTGACTTTGTCGGTGTATAGTCCAGGCTCGTAGTTTAACATTTCGGCATCGACCACGGCACAGATGCGGGCGGAGCGTCCCTGGATGTTAGCTGCCGTACGGTCCAAGGATTCTGGGTTCTGAGTCTGCAGAGCCATTACACACTGGTTTACGTCTTCCAATATGTGACCCTCTGTATAAGGAGAATGAGAAAGGAGGAAAGATTTCAAAGCGGAGAGAGAGAGAGTAGGATTCTATGGATGACTTTACGGTAGTAATCTGATCTCTTTGGTATTTTCTTTAGGACGTCACGATGTCGACGAGCGTCAGCCATTAACAGACGAGCGTGGATAGAATTGGAATGTTTACATTGTAAAGTTTTGGACGATAACAGCAGTGAACAAAGATAGATCGGTCGTCACCCAGTCGGGAGCAATAAATATAGTTACATACTTGAGTTATTTGTATATTCAAATTATGATAAAATTAGGTAGCATGAAGCATTATAAAACAAGTTTCACAAAAATTGCAAAACCTCTCCACAACATATTTACACACTTGAATTAACCATATACTACAATTCTACACAATTATGGTAGTATATGCTAATAAAACAAGTTTCACAAAAAAATTGCAAAACCTTTCCAATTAAGTTTTCAGCTTACCTGACACTGCCAGAAAATCATCGATGGTTGTAATGTCATCGACTGCTTCGGTGAGCAGCTTGACGGTGGCCTCCCATTGGTCCTTGAAGACGTCCATGTTGTCGAGCGCAGCCTTACTACGGGGCCGGGCGGCCAGCGTTCTGGCTGCATTTATCACCTGTGGTGAAGAGTGAAAAGTGAAGCATTTTCACATTTGTAATAAAATGTCTCTCCTTAATAAAGAGTGGAATAAAACCGAATGGCCAGGAATAGAATTCTGCAGAAGGATACACATTTTCTTAATGATTTCTACAATAGTTTTATAATCAAACTATATTTCTGGTATTCCTTACAACCTTAGACCTTAGTGTATCTTGAAAATATATCCTGAAAATATTAGCTAATGACACAAACATTAATAACATTACCAGATAACAAACGATAACAATAACACTGGGGATTAATGGTCTTACCTGAGGGCAAAGAGTGTCTATTTGAGCTGCCGCCATCCTCACCATCTTAACTCCTTCTTCATCACTGGACATGGAACATGCCAGGTTAGCGACCTGTGAAGGACACCCAAATAAAAATGCAAATATTGATCAATAATAATCACATATGCTTCACCTTAATGCTAGATTTGGTTTAGACCTCAAGGTTAGTAATCTGTTAAGCATACCAACCCAAATACAAACACTGCTACATATTAATCACAAATGTGGCCTAAATGCTACATTTGTCTTAGACGTCAAGGTTTGGCAACCTGTTTTTTTTATACCAAAAAAAACGAAACCGATACATTTCTATCAAATATACTTTGCCTAAATCCTAGATAAGGTTTACAACCCAGGGTTAGCAGTCTGTTAACAATAAAGGTAAATATTTACTTTGTACCACATTTACATTGACTACATTTACATAGAAAATACGCTTCAACCTTCACCTTATATCTGTGCAAGCTATGAACCTATATATAGCAATACATATAAGTTATATTTCCCGCTAAAGTAATCGATACAATTGACGGCTCATGTGTGTTCGAAAGGCACATGGATGGGGAAGGGGGGGTGGGGAAGAATTAAAATCAAGAATATTTGGCTCACCTCAACAAGTTTATTGGCATGTTCCTGGAACATTTTAGCATACTCCTCCACTTCTCTCTCGTTTCCACTCTTTGCAGCTTCGATCAAAATCAGAATTGGAACATTGGTCTCCAAGAACGAATCTGACACGTGGTCCACGACAGCTTTGCGAAGCTGAGAAGAAAGAGATGAACCATGAATACAGTTTGCCAAGTAACACTCCATATTGAAAAAGACACCTAATCCCACTCATGGTGTACTAAAAGACCAGTGTATAATCTGGTCGGTGTGAACATCTTCAGAAGAAGTGCTAGTTTTTGTTTGAAAGCTCTATCAGAAGACTAACACTTTCTTGGACTATCTATATATCTTGAAGCTGCTACATGCTGCACAATTTAAAGCATTACAGAGAGAGTATTTCGAATCAAGGTTTGACAAACATTTTGCAAACAGAAAGTTCAGACATGACATCACCATATGTTACAACAAATGTTTAATATATGTGATGCCTCCCGCTAGTAGATTTATTTGCTGAATTTATCACAAAGACAGACCTCTGAAGTAAAACGAAAAAACTAACCCTCTGAAAGCCACTCTAACAGCCACTCTAACAGTCAATCTAACAGCCACTATCTATTAATCTAACAAATACAACAGCGACTTAAAAGTCCCTCTATTACCCACTCTAATATTCACTCTAACTCCCTCTCTAAAAGTCACTCTAACAGCCACACAAACAGCCGGTCTAACAGCAACAGTAACAACTCATATGTCTTACCTGTCTTCGCAGGTCTTTGGTTTTCTTGTACATTTTATCAATTGCATCATCCAGTGGATCGCTCCTTTCCTTGCCAGCATGGGCCTGAAACAATAATCAAAATATATGCTTAATAACAACATAATATTGTTTCGTCAATTGAGCAATTTTCAAAATAATTTTCTCAAGGCAACCCATTAATTTGGAGGGGTAGTTATGGCAAGCCATATTCACATTCTTCATTTGCTTCACATGCTCCTAAACTACATGATATTTCCTTAGTTGGATTGTAAATTCTGCTCCGAAGAGAAGACTGAACTTCCTTACCTAAGAACCGTATCCACTGATTTTACATCATTTACTTTATCCCTTTGAGCTTTTACACTTGGATGAGCTCTTTCTCATCTGTTCAACAATTTTCTATCTAATTATACTTTTTCTTCCATAAACTCATTATTTGCACATGGTGACACAAATACCCTTACTTAATAATGTACTGCAGCTGTTCTGCACAAAAGTTATACAGGAAGAATTTAAAAAAAGAGGAGTAAAATAACAATATAATAAACATTTCTTTTGTTGCAACTGTAGAATCTTGATCAACAGCTACATGCTGTTAAAGGCGATGTAATGGGGCCTCTAAACACAGAGCCTCCACCCCCTCCTCCCCCATGACAAAATCCCTCCAAGGCCAATGGGCATCTCTGAAAACTTTCTGTCAAGCAATACAAACTTTCTACTTAATAGACTAGTCCAGAAGTTTCAATCTTTATTACAAAAACTCCAAAAAAATGCAAGACAACACTTCACCAAAGCATACTGACATTACAAAATAACCTCAACAGTCAACCCCCCCCCCTCATAAATTTTAAGTAAAACAAACATGATTAATTTCTATATTTATTTATCATCACAATGCTATTTTCTCTCAACCAGTAAGCCAGATATGCATATATATGCTTGTAGTGATATTTTGCATATTTTTGTTTCATCTATCATTTGTATGATGAACCTCTGGACTAGTCTTTAAATAAGAGGGGAGAGGGGCAGGGCATAATGGTGCCTTAGGGGGCACTAGAGAGAGTGTTGATCTAGCTTATCATTAACTGTAATACTATTCCCACGAGTCCTGAATACCTACACAGTTCATGTATTCCGATAACAGATCTTGCAACGCCTGTCTGACGGCGTTACACTCCGCCACAATCTTCTCCCTGCGGTTATCTCTCGTGCAGGACGAGTCCGCCATGATGGCCGCACCACTGATGATGCTCTCCAATCTCTCCTCCAGGGATGGACGAGTTCGAACCTCGTTGTACTCCAAAGGATTCATCATCACGCTTCTCTGCGGTACCGATCAATAAAAACAATTTTAAAAATTGCATTTTGGTCTTTGGCCTTTTTTGATATTGTTATCATTATTTTTGACAGATTATGCAGAACAAATTGCATCTTTACTAAGGATGACTAAAGGGATATAAAATAACAATGCATCTCACTTTTTCTTGACAGTAAATTCTTTGAATAAAAATTTGGATTTGCTTACAACTGACAATGTTACATGATTATCTTAAAATGAACAATCTCTTCTGTTCAGTATAAATGAAAACAAATTTATTTGTTTACAGTCCCCCTCTTGTTTTCTGTTTACATTTTAAAGTTTGTCCATCTCTGACTCAAAGTTTGAGAATATCAAGCAGCATATATGTAATGTTTTTATATGAAATTTAATGCAAAACAGTTTTAGTCTGATATGTTAGCGAACATTACAATACAATTACTATCACTAGACATCAGGTCACACGCAAGACTACATACTTTTTTATTAATTTCCTTTTCACTATTTCTCAATATTTTTCTGAATTATTTTGTTTATTGATCAGTTGTATGTGTCATACTTGGAATTTCACTCATATGGAATCTATCAACACGTACATCATCCTGATATATCTATTGTTTTCAAATACTCAAAGTGATCTCGCATATCCTCTCATCCTACGATGAGATATTTGAGCCATTTACTCATTAATGAGACACATTTTGCAAAATATAGAATTTCTAAAAAATTCCACAAGGACTGTGCTGTAACCGGTAAACAAGAATTTCGATCTCTTACGTCAAATCCGTCGAGTGCTGCTATCAATTCTCCAGCGCCCTCAATATTCAAATCTGGCTGAGAGGCACCGGTTGCCTGGGTTACATTGGAGATTGTATTCATGGCATCTTCCATTTGCTGGAAGACAAAGTCTCGATTTTCCCGAGCTGCGGGAACATCCGGATGGCGCAGGTAGGCCTGGGAAGGGATGAATTACTAATTAGCTAACGCCTTCATGTGTGAGACACGGATCATTAATATGTTTTACTATACTTTTAATGGTAACAGTCAGAGGGACTCTTGAGACAAATGTGCTATGAGGGAGATTGAATTAATCAAATCAATTTTTTGACAGTAACACTGTAAAGGAGTATCTTTCAGAATATAGAAAAAAGATGAATTGCTTGACCATTACAAAAATGGAAAGGTAAGAAAAAAACTGCCAAGTTTCAGATAGTTTCATAATTATAAAGTGATATGAACATTGTCCCTTTGCTTTTTCCAACACATATAGTAAAATTAACTCCATTATGATAATATTCTCAGGCTACTGTTGTGAAGGTTCCAAATAAACCTTTCCAAAAATAAACCTTCCAAAGAACGAAGTTTCCGAATAAACTGGTTATCCTGTGACATGTTTGGGTTGTTGTTTAACTATTTAAGCTTGACCAGGAGAGCAGCAAGGATATTCTGACTGTTTGGTATAAACAGCATTTAGGCCATTCATTTGAATTATATGTTCAAAAGTAGCATAAATATGAAAAGTATTATTGAAGATTGTCATGCAATGACATGTCACATGGGACCAAATACTAATAATATCTAATGGAAATTATTCCAAATACCTGCTGTAGAGGATGACTCCCTCTTTCCTCACTGTGCCACGAGAACGGAAGGTCATTGGTAAAACTGCATATTTAAAGCTATTAGGTCATAAACTTGGCTGTTAAATTAGCAAAACTTAGTCATTTCTTAGAACCACCAAGAACATTTACAAGTAACTGTAACTGCGATCCTAGTAGACTCTTATACTTCCCGCATCCCCCCTCCCCATCCTCCTTCCCACCTAGCTGCTTTTACCTTTGAAGATGTGAAGAGCATAGCACTGTGTTTACGAAGATCTGCTCTAGCGGCTGCCATTTCATCACGTCTTCTGGGGTCTTTCAAATCCTGAGAGAGGAAAAACACAGAAAATCCATGAAAAACGACAATGGAGGGAATTCCTTTCTATGAGTTGTACAACTATCGAAAAAATATGTCACAACAGAAAGGGTTGATTCACACTGCCTTTGGGTCGAGGCAGTGTGTAGCCGACTTTGGACTGACTTACATTTTGTCTTCTACCAGAAAGTTCATTGAACTCCATCATGTTCCTTCCAAAAGCCTTGAAGTTACCGACAAGTTCGTGCTGGTCCCTGGACTGCTTGATCCTCTCCAAGTCATCTTCAACCTGCAGGAAAGAAAATAGTAAAGATAAATAGCAGAAGCACATCAACTGTGTCATGCAATGATACAGTGTGTGTTAGTGTATTAAGCTTAATGCTCAATGTTCAGCAGTAGATGGGGAACAGCCCAGCCACCAGGCAAGTTCCCATTTTTCTCTAGTCAAGAGGAATAGGGGTTTTTGGACGGTTTATTCACAGAATCAATAGTGGCATTCATACTAACAGAAAGTTTAGAAATTGAGCATATTCTTAAAGTGCTCTGCTACAGGGTATATTTATCAGCCACAGATTGGGCCAGTTTCCTCACAGGGGATAACATCTCAGGGGGGGGGGTGCTTAGTGATTCCTTTGCACATCTTTTCTATGAGAATGGTTACTAGAATTCTCCTGTTCTTTCCTAGTTTGATGTTTACACTGCTTCTGTTGTTGAATTAACTTGTCTTCATTCTTTCACAGTCATTTTTCAACTTATAAGGCAGCATACTAAGTGATACCTTGTCACATTTTCTGTGAGAACATTTAATGTAACACCACAAACAAGATTACCAAGTTTTATTCATTGCTGCAAAGCAAGCTTTTTACACCAAAGTGGAACTACCTATTAAGTATGAAGTTCACCCATGCTTTACTTTTGGAGTTTAACACTTTGACCTTTGTTGCCCATTTGACCTCCAAACTAAACAAAGTGTTCTTATATTCACTAAGATGGACCCTCATACCAAGCACAAACTTCAAAGGCACAAATTTCTGGTGCAATGAACCAAATATCACACCCAAGTCAATGCATAATTTGGTCTCACAAAGCAAATGACCCGGCATGTTTCTGTAGCAAATCGCACTGAAAAATAATTTCTCTTATCCCCCAACGAAACTTTTATAACCTTACAAAACATTTTCATAGTCAAACTGTTAACTCTTCCCGTTACTCACATCCATCAAAGTCCTCAGGAGGAGATGTACGTCCACCATATCAGCTAGAATCAGGAGCCTCGTAACTGCGGACAAAAGCGCCCGGGCCGCCCTCACCATGGCCCCACGCTTCATGGAGGAGCAAGGGTCGTCTGCAAATTCTGAAGACGCTTCTCTCATCTCTTCACCTACAGCAAGGAGACAAACAGCAAAACAGAAGAAACTGTCATTTTCTCCACACACGGAAGTGAAACGTTTTCTGTAAACTACTGTTGTACCGTATGTAAGATGTTGAAAACTAACTTACAAATCTTCCAAGGAAGCAAACTTCTTTTTGCATCAGTGTCAAACAACACTCTCATTTTTCATCATTCTTCCTGGGAAATCTAACCTTCCCTTTAAATATGAGAAGATCATCAATTGTAGCGGCTGGACTAGCTATTTTTAGCACACAGACTGTGATGCCAGCAGCTAGCAAGCACTAAAGAGCAGCAAGACGTTAAAAAACTTAAGACAATTTTGGTTCTCAAATGCTTTATAAAGTTGGTTTCTTATTTAATCCTTGGGTACCCTGTCGTTTATGAATCAAACCCTGAATCCATTCTGAAGCATTTGCTTTGGGGGTTTTATCAATTTTAGCCCTGGTTTAAACTAGTACTGACCAGTTTGCCTGACTTCATCAACAGCTTTGAGAAGTTCTTGCTTTATCTCCGGAATCTCTGGTGCAATCTCCTCCCCCTTCTCAACAAACTTCTCAGTCGCTTTGATGACGGCTGCTACTAGCACGTGGGCTTTCTTGGACCGACCTTTCTTCATGTTAGACGTGCGGGTGTTGACGAGGGTGGTGACCTTTGTTGGAGGGAAAAGGATAAACCTTTTGACACGTTTTACTCAACCACCAAATTAATACAAAAGGATGGAATACAAAAACTTCTACTCCTGTATACATTCATATCACAGTATCAATGTTATTTCATGAAGTTAATTTCTAAGCCTTGTGCGAGAATGTCACATTTTACCGTCGAAATTCATCGGAATTACCACCATAATGTCAGAAAGTCAATTCTATTCAAACTCCAATATAGGATTTTATTGTCCGCCTAAAAGCATTTAACCTTATTGAGATATTATATTCTCAATATCTTCACAATCCTTGATGTCTGCGAAACATATGAAGGGCAAAATCCGCAAAACCCTCTTACTGTGTACTTTTAGCTATCATTAATATTGCAAGGAGATAACATGCCTGGAATATAGAGACAAATGTGTAAGTATGGAGCTATTTTAATGACATCAGGTACTTCTTCCACTGTGAGATATAAACCACCATGTAGAGACATATCATTATTTTCCTAAATCCTACCATTGTGATAATATTACAGGACAAAATTCATTACAAACACAACAAACATTCCTACTTTTATATCACACATGCTTTGCAGATCTGTCTGCCACAAAAGCAAGGACATTGAGGTTAACAACAAACAATACCTGCGTAACCAAGGGCTCCAATGTCTTCTCTACAGAGAAGGTCCTTATCTCCAGATTCTTTGGGTCCCATTGTAAGGTTAATGTCCCTGTTGGAGTAACAGTGGCAGTAGTTGCCATGTTAGATGGCGATGTGCTCTATTTTCTTATCGGCAGTCACCTTCACCTATTTGAGAAAATCATAAATAAAGGGAATAAGTCAAGTATGATCAAGGCAAATGTAATGCACACAGGCTATACCTCAAAGGGCACCAAAGTTTGCAAGAAGAAAGTTCCCAGAAAATGTCTGGATTTTGTCAATTTTGATTATGATGGCAAAGTTCCACAAAAAAAGTAAAGATTTACACGTAATCAGATTTAAAACGATGAAGATAATAAAGTAGGCTCTATGTTAAAACTGATGACCAGGCTACTGACTATAGTGTAAGTACAAGTTTTTAATACAAATTTAAAATTTGCTGATAGTCTTGATCATCTGAAAAGAAAAAACCCAACAAAGTTGATGGTCTGAGCATTTACTATATATTAACCTATATACACAGGCACTTGTTCCATGTACCTGGCCTACAAACATAGGAAAAACATGCCCATGCTTTGAGAGGAGTGTAGGTCATTTCAAGTGTTAACTACAACTTTATGATCTTTAAGGACATAGTGACACAAGTTTTGCATTTCATTGCATAATGAGGAATGATTAGGACATGTAAAAACATTTATGATTATCTACTGGTTGTAACCACACAAAAAACACAACATCAATGTACTCTTAAATAATTCCAGAGTTCACAAATGCTGTGTGATTTCAAGGCAAAAATATTTTTATGTTTTTTTCGGTTGCCCCTCGGACAAGGAGGTCTTACCTTTGGTTGTTTGAATAATTACTTGAGTTGTCTGAAAAAAGGAACTAATTATTGACTAGGCTCAGTGAACTCTCGTTCGGGTGGATCATAGGTCCACCAATATTTTTCATATTATGTAGGGTGATACAAATTTCTCATGTTATGTTTTTGAGGAAATGCACTTTGCTATGTAATGTGAATTTGATGTAAACAACTAGTAAGAAGCCGGATGACTGCTAAAGCTGATTTTGGCTGACAAAACAGAAATCTGATCATCTCGGAAACTGAACAACCATAATAACAATTGCCGAGAGCCATAAAGGTCTTCATTGCCTCTGTATGACATGCTCGTGAGAGAATGATAACTTGCTAGATATTTAATTAACATGCTACTTTTCTCATGTTATTATTACTATCACTTATTTTGATGAGAGTGTCATTTTGAACCCAGCAGACTGTTGATAGCCAATGACAACCAAACATGGTTAAAACGGATACCGAAAAAATAAAGAAAATCAATATTGTATTTTGAGGCACTTCCATGAAAT
>JAAAKB020019400.1:0-14835 GCA_010014835.2 Apostichopus leukothele
GAAAACAAGGCAGGTAAATGGTTGTCATGCTTAGTAAACCTATGTTATGTAGAAAGGATATATACATATAAAAAAAAATATCGAAAGACTGTTATCGAGAAGGGATCAAACAGTAATACTCCAATTATGATAAGAACCTAGCCAATTTAAACTACTGCAGTATACAACTACAGAAAAGTATGAGGCAATTGATGCGAGGCAGCTGATGATTGTAAGATCGCTATGCAATATAAGTTACTGACACGTACATATTAAAGAGGTCTTATATATGATCTGGAAAAAAAATATAGTTTCACCTGTACAGAATAGAACAAGGCAAAAACAAGGCAGGCAAATGGTTGGCATGCTTAGTAACTAATGGTATATAAAAAACATATAGATACCACACAACATATATCGAAAGACGGCTTCTGAGATGGGTTCAAAAAGTAATACTCCAAAGTAATACTACAGTTGTGATAAGAACATAGCCTATAAAAAATGCTGCAATATACAACTTCAGAGAATGAGGTAGAAGATGTGAGGCAGCAAATGATTGTAAGATCGTTACGCAATATCAGTTACTGACAAGTATAATATAAAGAGGTCTTACATAAATTCTTAAAAATTAACTTTAAGGTTGACTATGATAAAACATTGTCAATCTGAACCTCCATGTTTCTAAAATGATAAAAATTAAAACTATTTATTAAAGTGTGGACGGCATTTGTAACACTTTCAAAGGTCAGAAGAAAGGGTTATCATAATGTTTGATATCTTGAATGGTAAAAAATATGAAGAAAAATATCTTGCTGGTTGATGAAATAAATTCTATAATCTGTTGATGAAAAGTCTACATAAAAGTTAAAATATATGCTAATTGTAAGTACAAAAACAGATGACAATAGAAAAACAAAAGGAAACAGAAAGGAAAGAAACAGTACTTTATGGACTTAGTAACACACATATATGTATACGATGGCATCCAAAAAGGAGGGTAACATTCTCTATATGATATGCAGATAAACTCAGAATCAGATGCACAAGCTTTTCATTTTACTGAAAGCTTCAAACAACTTTGTACCTAACTGCAGATTGACATCTGTAGTGGCTTCCACATGAAAAACAAGTACAAGAGTTAGTCTGTTAAGACCAAACCATTTAGTCTATAAGGAAATTTCTTTAACTGACAGTTGAAATGACATGTTAAATTAATATAACACACATTTCACAGGTAAATGTATTAAAATATTTCAAAAATATTACATTACAGAAAAGTTTTTTTTTGGGCAGTACATGCAAGTGTGCTGCATTTGGGGTTCAACTATGAATATTAATTACATAAGTAACAGCTGCTTCTTTGAACAAATTTACGGTTCAGAGCATAAAACAGACCATGCAGCATCATAAACTCATAGGATTAAGCTTCCTTAAAACCAATAGTTTAAATTTGGAATGTAAATTGGTATTGCAACAGCATAAAGAAGCTGGCTAAGCAACGCTGTCATCAGATGAACTGCTAAAAACAATAGGCTCTGCTATCTTTTCAAGTTGTGCATAAGCATGAGATTTGTCCTGAGCTCCTCTAAGTGAGATATCATATTCATAAGACTCGGCAACTTGGCCTCAACTAAAAACAATAGGCTTTACCCCCCCCCCCAAATGTGGTGCTTTCTTATCCCCCCCCCCAAAAAAAAATGTTCAATGTAGCAAGCGATTTCTTACCAGCAAAGATGTGTCAGTGTGTGTCAAAGTGTTGCCACAACAATGGGTTGTTAACTATATTGTCTATGATAGCTTTCAGTACATCATACGAAAAAATGTACCTGGATAAATTGAGTTGATTGTTACAGGTGTTGGAGCTAATCCAACCTTCCTCTTGCGCATTACTATTAAAAGATATGACAATGTCGCCAGTAAAAACATCAGAGCCACTTATATAATGTAATACAGTTCCTAATTCTGCTGAAGAATATGTATTTATCACTTGCTCTAACCACTGCATTATCAACTCTTCATTATTTCTGTATGCACCTTCACTATAGTCAGGTCTCAGTGCAGCAATGAAAGTCTGTGAACTGACCTGCCTTGAGGAAAGTGCCTGATTAACTTCCTCTTGGCTTACACTAGTCCAAACTGTTGGATGCGCCTGCACCATTCCTTCACGCATACAGTTCATCGCAAAATACGGTCGCTCTATTACCGAAATCTCACTAGCCCTCTGTATAATAGCATTAAAATTATTATTTGTAATACGCTGCTGCAAGTTATATTGGGAGAAAAATGTATTTAAACGGAGAATGTTGCCTTCATTTAAATGAATGTTATTGTGAGTAAGCAAGGCTCTGTCAGACTCTGATAATGTGTTTAAAAAGCTATCACTGATGAGCCTTCGACTGGGAATTCTCCCTGATAGTAAATAAGAAACTGTAGCATCTGAAAGCAGCGGTGGGATGTACCCTAAAAGAACAAAGCCATGTGAAAAAATTGATCCAATGGCGTGCCAGGTCTGTGCAGAACTCAATTGGGACATTGGTCTTAAAGTTGTGTAAGGCACAACACTGTATGTACCTTGAAAATACATTGGTGCAACAGCTCTCCAAAAGGTTGTAAAAAACTCCCTAGAGAGCCCACCAACATCTTCCCCAATCTCTCCTTGGAAAGTCACATGCAGTGTATAATGTGCCAGGTCTCCTATTGCATACATGGTGATAGCATCTTGGAGAATAGTGCTCCTAGACACAAGTATTCTCCTCTCTTCAGTTAGGAGCCCCAGCTGTTCCACACATCTTGACATAAGATCTACAAAACAAATTATCAGTGAAGATAGTATTGACAAAATATAAATTGATATCCACAATACCTCATTGACATTTGCATTGTGTATTTATCCCTATAATGTGTAATAGTCTTAGAGGGAAAGAAGACAAAACTGAAGTTGCACTTATTTGTTGTGTCAATCAAAAGATTTGAACACAAACTATTCATGTGCAGCAATAGGAAGACTGGCACTCAATATGTAATGCGACTGATATTGTGATTTGCTCTGACATGCTGACACCTTCTAATACTTGCAGCTTGTAAAGCATCTTAAGATAGTCATTTTACTTCAATAGATATAAGAATATATAGCTCACTGTATATTCATAATTATGTTCATATACAGTACACTCCACTTTTTGCTAGGTTTATTTTATTGCTATTTTTATAGATTTCAAAAAGTGACATTAAAAGGTGGGGGGTGGCACATTTTCACATCATGCATGGGTACTCTACAATTATCCCATTTGGAGATAAACTTTGCATCTTGTCAGAGATGACCACATCTGGTATTTGTCATTTGTTTATTGTATTCAAGTATTATGAAATTCACACTTCATACTTGTTCAACAGTGAGAGTGGTTGTTTCTACCCCTACAGCCCTTCTCTTATTTTAGGAAGTGTTTCATTTATCAGATATGACACAGGTATTTTGAGGCTCATATTTCATATTGAGATAGAGCTATTGAACGTTTAGAGTAATCATTATTATTTCAACTTAAAGAAGCATTTTTAGTAAGTTTTCAAGATTTTTGACTCCCTCCCATTCATTATACTAAAACAATCAGCTTGACTAGTCGTGGCCACTTCCAATAATCACAGAAAACTAAAGAGCATTTCAATGTTGTTGTGACTAAGATTTGTAACAGATGTGGATTTGTTCAATACTAATGTAGAAGCAATACGAAATTCAATGAAACCTTTGACTGCTCACTATGTAATGGTCTTTGGGCAAAAACTATGATTCTTTGGAATGGTTTTATCAATTGTGATCTAAGTGTGGGAAGCTTTGATTTGTTAAAAAAAATTGTGAATACACAACCAAACTCAACAAACTGCTCAAGAATAATTTTGTCTTTCAATTATATCTAAAATAGTTTATGGAGTGGTGAATCATATCTGTCTTATTTAATAATTTGCAAAGGTACCTGTGGTGGCCAGTCTGGGCGTTGAACTTCTTACTGCAGATGGAATATCTACCTCAATCAACTGGGAAAATAAGAGAGAAAACATGTACAGGCAAACTAAACACTAAAAACAAAACTAAAAACTCTGACATATTGTAATTAAGTACAGCACCATACAAGTTATTACTTTACAAACAGAAGTACTTTTCATTAGGAACAAATAGAGAACCCATTGGCATAGTATGTGAAAAAGACAATTGCTTTTCATGGGGGATTTTTGAAGGTGTTGGAATATTTTTTGGTATTTTACACATGAACTTGTAAAGTTGTAACTTTGTAACAAAATGATGAATACAATCACCAAAGGAAGTGACAATATCAAAACTTTTCCACAAATCAATTTGCTGCCAAATGTTGAAATGAAGGTAATTTCACACTCTTGTGATATATTGTGGCAAATGGAGAGATTCATGGTGTCATTAATCCATCATTTTTTTGAATCAAATTGGTGAAATAGCTACTCACTAGGAGAATGGGATTGATCATTTTGCTGCCAAATGTACAAAAGACGAACTCCAGTAAATCAACCAGTTATTATTATATAATTTACTGTCAAATTTAAAGATCTTCTTAGTGAACAATTATTCATTTTGTAAAAAATTTCAGTGACCAATTCTTCAATATGTTACTAAATGTTAACATAATAACTAGAAACAATTTGACAACTTATTGAAATGTGTTCATAAATTTACTGATAGGTCTGATAGGTCATCTTCACAGCACATTCAAAAATTATTAAATGCTTGTTTCAGTGACTGACTGATATCCAAATGTTACATTCAATAAGACAAAAGATTATTGGGTGAGGATTAGAGATAGATGAAGCTACCAAAATGATGCAGGATTAAGATATACCTACCTCTGAGTCAGAATCTGTTACAACAGGAATGGTATCATTGTTATCCCCTTCCATAGCATTTCCACTCTCCAGCTGAGGAAATGAGACTACCTGAAAAAATAATATGTGACACATTTTTGGTAAATTCAGAACCATTGTCCAAAATATATTAACATACCACCTTAAGTTGCATATTTACACATTTCATCATTTTCTGAACATTACACATGAAGGTGGTTATACAGTCAACACACTGCCAAGTGGTTATCAAGTAAAGGTGTGAATTTCTAGTTCAAACAGTATAACGTGTGAGACCGAAATAATTGTTGATAATGAAATTCAAATCCTACTAATGACTTGGTTCACTTGAATTGTTGCTCTTCTGGGCTGATCTGACATTTACTTAAAATATGTCATGTTTAATTTGAATTATTTCAATCATTGCAAATTTAATAGAATTCTGATTTGCTAACATTGCTACAGACTAACAAACAAATATCAAATTTGGCTTGAAATATTGCCAAATGGGTTAGGACTAATGATATGAAATCAAATGTAATTCTTACCATATAATGATTTGAGACATCTGTGTCATGTTCCCTGGTTGCTGAATTATATTGCGCAGATATCGATGAAATGGCCAGTGAGTGATCCTGGAAAATGAGTCCAAATGTAAAATGCAAGTCCACATTAAACTTTGATAGATTACTTGTAAAAGACCAGGCATACTGATGACACAATAAACCAGTAGAATGATATGTGTCATGACTGTCAAACATCAATGTATGACCAATGTCTCTGTATAGAATTTAGGAACACAAAGATTAAATATGTTGTCGGTATGACCCTAAAAACACAGTGATAAATTTCAAAATAAGTTTGCATTTTACTACATGCTTCAGTAAGGAATAAGTTAAAACCCACTACGTAGCAATAACACTCCAGCTGCAATGGTAATGCAGGGCGGAATGATGAACGAGTTCACAAGTTTTCAGCTTTGTTACAGTTTTTTCAATAGTGCTATAGGCTTAAAGTCAGACTACCATGCTAGATACATTAGAAGACACAACTCCCATGATTGCAGATGGTGTCAAATTTTATTTGTTCTCACCTGGAACCAATGTGAATCATCCACAATAATATGGATGTCATAACCCCCAAACCTCAAGAAATTTGCTCATCACACATTTACAATGTAAACATCAACATCACACACTACATATAACTCTCTCTATTTAACTTTGTATAAAACCCATAATTTTTAGGACAGCAAACCTTTTAGTTCATGATAGAAGATTTTTTTTTATTTAAGATTAATATAAATTCAAGTTAACAATACCAATGCTTTAAAAAACTCCAAGCATATCACATATCATATCGATATTTAACTTTGTATGAAAACCATATTTTTTAGGACAGCAAAATTTTTAGTTCATGATAAAAGATTTTTTATTGATTTAAGATTAATAGAAATTCAAGTTAACAATACCAATGCTTTAACAAACTCCAAACATATCACATATCATATCGATATATAATATATATATAGCTGAGATTTCACTTGGTATCAAACATATATGTTACAAACTGGTTAAAAAAAGATGTTTGGTTGATTCTTGAAAAGATTGTCTCTGCACTGGCTGTGCGGTAAACTATGAGCTACAGTAAGATGGTCTATATTGCCTACAATATTTTGGCTTTGCGTTTTGGGATTCAAAGACTGTGTCACAATTACTATGGCACACCTATATGTAGTTTGGCACAGTGAAATATCCTAGTCTGAACTTGCTACTGGAGGATTGCTATTGGTGCTCACAGCTCTGCTTTCTCTTGATATCAATGGAAGTTGTGGGTACGATGTACAGAGCTAGTCATTAAAGGAATGTTTACCTGTATAAAAGAGGTAAAATGCACAAGGTTATTGCACTGTGATAGTCATGACAGGAATGCTTCCATGTAGATTAGAGGTCAAAACGCACGAGTCAAACTGTGATTTTTACATTCAGTGGATGAATAAGTGAACTATCACTATTTGATGAATGTAAGCATTGCATCACTGCTCTTATTCTTTAAAAATACATATGGTTCATGAAGATGACAGAGGTTCACACTTGTTACAAGGCAGAGTTATGTATGTGCTCTCAAACAGTCCTTATGAAGCTGGAAGCCTAGCATAATTCACATTGCATAGCTAAGCCTTAAGTGGCATGAAATAAAGGCTTCTTGGTAGTTAACACTGTCATCACACTTGTCTTGCTTGAGCTTCTCAGCATTTACAACCTTGGATACATGTGGTAATGAATTAACCTAACCTGGAAGGTAATCAGTTTTATTACCAGACACCATTATAAACAATAAATAGGACAAAAAATAGCAATATCGCTTTTTAGAACATAAAATCTGCATACCAATGAAATTATCCATTCACCTGTAATATGCACTGGCAAGCCATTTAAAAACACAATTTGCATGTCACTCCAAACCAAAATTGAGATTCAATGATTTTAGAAACATAATCTGAATCTTGATTAACCCGGCCTTCAGTTTAAGGCATTGGCAATATAGTTGTAGTATTTCTATCTTAGATGAACTTGTAGCACCATGACAGATATCCCTGATTGGGTTCAGAAGTAGCAATCCAGATCATGATTTAAAGAAGGCTACACAGTGCCACTATCTGATGTTATAGAGGATATGTTGATGAACCTTGCATATTGTTTAAGAAAATTCATAAAAGCATCATTAGTGATTATACATAAAGAAAGCTTTCCTCAGTAATGGGGGTGGGTCCTGTTATTTTGGTCCAGTTAATCAAAAACAGTTTAATGGCTCAGGCTTTCAACGGCCAGGTATGAAAGAAGAGTAGGTTGTCATGACCAGAAGGCTAATCTGATTTCTGCTCTCAAGCTTATGCCCCTATCAAGCTTGATCAGCTGCAGCCTTATTACATTTGCAAGGGTTATCACAGTAGTGCTGTAATAGGCAAATCTCTCAAGAAGCATTTAGTAGTGCATTGAGATGAATTTCATCCCGAACTGTTTTGTTTGAGTTTTCATTGCTTTAAAAAGCTGAACCACAGTAGAAGACTAATATGATCTTTCGCCTTTATATGCAGTTAACAGCTCAGCCAGGGACAGATTGATGTAGGGCGTGAGCAAATTTGTTGAGAGAAGCATCTTGTGTAAGTTGAATGATGAAATATATTTTCATTTTCCTATAATTTCTTTGACTGGTTGGAGAATACCATGTCTAACTGGTCTCTCCGGAACATTAACCCTTTCCCTCGTGCAATCTATATTCTGACAGGTGAGGAGGTTGTGATATATTTCGTATATACCTTCTTCATATTGGTTAGGTTTTTTTGAAAATCGCTTTACTTGCAAGGTCAATGTGTGTATATGGCAAAACTGACTTGCTTGACGGGCCCCTTGTGTTGACGGTGACAATGACAAAACATCAAAACAAATAAAGCCCTGGCACCTCCGCCGAATATGTATTGACACACACCAAATAATGGTGACGATGATGGTTCAATCTGTAAAAGGACACAACAAAATATCCATAAGTACAGATTTACATACACATAAAATATATAATATACATAGATGTAACAACAGATGTAACACTAATGTCAAGAATGCAAGTCATATAAAATTCATCACACATGAACAACAATTGTAAACAGACACTATACTACTTTAAGCTAAATAGTCACTAAATCACTGAACCCGATACTTAAATATCAGAAAGTTACCTTAATTATAAACATACATAACGAATATGCTCTCAAGCACATAGAGGATGAACAAGTACAAGTACAACACATCATGACACACATACCCCGCTATGCTAATGCACAACACAATAGGTTAACAAGTAATATGCAACGCTTCCCTTCCCTAAAGTCTAACCACATGGCCCCCTAACAACGTTAACAATATACATTCCCTAAGGCCTAGGCTCACGTCCCAAACAACTTATATACCAAAAGTTAAATGCCTCAATGAGGATAAACAATCATACTAGGGAACAGGAAAACAATCAATACAGCACACAAATGCCATAACTAAAGACTGATCATAGAGAAATCAAATAAAACGGCTAATTCGATGCAAAATTAAGAAAACTAACGACATTGGGTCTCTCTAGGAGGTGCATGGGTGAGGCGACTAAAATCCAAGTAACCGAACTCTCAAATATGACGAGCGCCACCTATTGACTGCTCTCTGCCTCCAACACCATGCTGAACCCATCTTCCTCAGTAAAAACAACAGCATACTTTGGTGTTTCCATACTGCAAATTAAAGTTACCAGTAAATAAGTTCACAACTACATATTGTGCAGGAGAGGAATGGCTATCTGCAGCAACCTGCAACTGGTCAGACAAATTGGACACAGTATAGATCCCTAATATACAGGAATCCAATGGATATGTGAAAAATTAATCTTCACTCCTAAATTTCCGAACTAGAATATAGTCAACATCATTGCTGTGATATATATTTTGTACTACAACTATGTGTCGAGACTGTTGACTGTAATTTTCTACACAATTGTCCGCTTCGGAAAGTTTATCTTCCACTTGGAGATTTTTATATTGAAAACATGGCCATCGATTAAAAACTGACAGAGCACCATCATTATGTAGTTTATGGAGCCTATCTATCTCTTTAACTTTTTTTGACTCATAGGTTTGCTGTGACAATCGACGAAAAACTTGCTGTGGTTGTAATGCGGACTTGCGAATTAGTCTTTTAAGGATTTCATAACATTCTCAAACGGAAATCAGAAATTTTTTTCCAGGGTTCCATGTTGCGTAACATCACTGGCTAGATGTGATAAACAATGAACATTGTATGTCAACATATTCTTGCCATACAAAGAACCAAAGTGTTGCACAAATAGGACTATCAATTGATATGCATGATCACAATGTGACACGGACAGAGACGGACTTATCAGGATAAAGATTCCAACATAAAGCAGCCGATTTTTTTGGTATAGAGTACTTTGTAAGCTGCTGTGCTGGTTAACTGGACCTGTATAGAAAAGGAACTGCCTAACTATGTTGCTTTCCACCGTAAATATTCCCTCATAGACCTGGGCTTTCCAGCAAATTCCCAAGGAATAATGACCTCAGGGATATTAATGAAGTCGACATCCCAGTAAACATTTTGACGTCGGATCGACGTTGGGTTTGGGTCGCGTGAAATGGTCGGACCGACGTCTCCCACGTTTCCGTTTGCAAAGTGGCGCAACGTCGATTCGACGTCGATTCAGACGTCCAATATTCGTTGGTCCGACGTTTGGCCGACTCTTCGGTATACCGTTCAAACGACGTTCATTGGACGTCTTTCCAACATTTAATGTCGACGTCGAATCGACGTCGATGAAACCGTCCAGTATTCGTTGGTCCGACGTTTGGCCGACTCTTCGATATACCGTTCAAACGACGTTAAGTGGACGTCTTTGTAACACATCATTGTAACGTCGGATGGACTCTGGGTTTGGGTCGGGTTAAAACGTCGGTTCGACTTTTTTCCCACTATTCGATAGACTGTTGCAAATCCACGCGACGTCGATTCCACGTCGATAAAGACGTCCATATCGCGCCGGTAAGACGTTTATCCGACTATATTGAAACGACGTTAATTGGACTTCTTTCCAATATAAAATATGTACTCCTTTTGGTCGTAGAAAAGTCGTACTGACGTCTCCCAACGGATAGTCCGACGCAAATCTGACTCTCACAGTACAACTCTGACCTTATTATTGATTGTTGTAGCGAGTGCTTTATAGTTTACTAACAAAATACACAATGTATGGTAAGTTTGTGTTAAATCGAAAAATGAGTTGAGTTGACTGAAATATTTCGTTTTAAAAGAAAACGGCCCTTCTTATATTTGGATTACAATATAATATGAGAAAGTCACAACAAATGTCTACTTTGAAGTCAACCGAGGTAAAAGGCGCTACATAGCATAGACTATATGGTGCCACCCATTCCGAATATTCAATTAGCTCGATATTACCTCTCTTTGAAGTCTTCACTCCTAACGCCATTATTTCTATGGCCTTTTCAAACGTATAACTAAGCTTTGATTGTGCCATCAAAGCTCGTGTTGGATACAATAATCATTTATACTCCAAACCAATCTATCACGAAGCATTGTACTAAAGGTGTGCCTCAATTACAATATTCGGCTAAAGCCCTCAATTCTGTCACAAAGAACGAAACTGACTCAAATTGCTTTACTGAAGCGACAGTTAAACTTGCAGCGTCGTGGTGGAGGGTTTGTTGAGTATCCCAGTAAATTTAAAACACTTCAAGTGTTTTATCTCCCGGCATGAATTTTTGAATCGCAAAACGCCCCATGATATAATAAGTCGGTACCCACCCCATCCCACACTTCAGTCAGTGAACTAAATATTTAGTTTATGAATATTTGAATTTTTAAATGAAATTCAAAATTTTGATAAATATCTAATGTCATATAACCAGTGTCCCACATTCACATTTTTTTTAAGAGGGATGATGAAGATCGATTTCGAGATCGTCTTGCATTGACTAGCTGAGCAACGTTTCGTATAACATGAACCAAGAAAGGCGGCAACGTTGCTTTATATTACAACTTTACACTGTTATTGACTGGGAGTGCAACGCGGCAACGCCCCCAGTAGTCTTGTATGAACAGCCTATAGTGTACAGCCTATATAGTGTACCTTTCGCTTTCACTAAGTTCCCGTATCTACTTGCTGTACTGCCCAGAGAACGCAAGCGGCAACGCTTTCGATTGATACTAGGTTTGTATCAGACAGATCCTCGTGCATATAAAATACAGTGGGCAAGCACATTCGTGGTAGGCAGAAACGGACTATGAGGCATGTACAGTTTGCACTCGAGAAAAAGAGTATTACAAACGACTTGGCCAAGACTACGCCCCAAGAGGCTGCAGCACGTTTAGATAGTACAAAAAGACAGAACAATTACACATAATTGTTTTTGGAATGTATCTCAGGGCCCCAGTGAAAGTCGAGGGGCCTAGTGGGGCTTCGACCCCGGATGCTCAAGCGTTTCCAGATATTCCTTGTTCTCCCGTAGTGAGTTTAATGCACAAATTACATGTGATAGACTGAGAAATTCAATATTTCTCATGGCATGAAAGTGAAAAAAAAAATTGTTTACATATATCGTCGGCATACATGAATAACCACAAGATAACGAAGACAACAGATTTACATGCTGGTATACAATACTATTATACTGTAAAGTTAAACAAAATGACAATGTAATTGTTGGCATAATATATCATTACTTATATATCATTAAATATAACATTATTGGAAAGTATGCTAACAAAACTGTCAGTTAAAGGAATTATTAAAATATACAGAAGGTGTATTAATATACCACAGTAATGATGGGAACGCTCTTGTTAATATTGTAAAGGTTACAAATGCTTTAAGCAAAACAGTTGTAAATGTGTTTTTTTTTTACAATATCATTATAACATAAAGTCCGTGGATAAGTATATGTCGCTTGCATTGTTCAAACTCGACTTATCGATTTATAAATAAGCTCAAATAAAGAGATTATTCTGTTTTATTTATATATTGACAGTTTTGATTGTTGTTTGATTAAATTGTAACGAGGTGAATTTCCGGTAGGTTGTCATATACTATTTCATTACCAATTATTATTGTATTATTATGTCATGCCCTTTAATATATTTATAGTATTGCACCTATCAGTAATTCAGTGACATCCTGAGATGTAAAGGGGGTCTGGGTATATTGTTTCTTTCTGTCTGTACTCGTAAAAGGCTTTCTAAGGTCAGATTCTGGGATTTTTCTCCCTCAGCTGTTCCAGCAATTTTCTTAGTACTTACTTCAGTTGTTTGTGACAGTTTGTTTTAGCAGGTTGTATACTGGTGAATACAGTTTTTTTGTGTATTGGTGGCAACACTGTATTATAGCACCTACCAGTATCTCTATTGCGTTTACAGTTGTTGTCCTGTTTCGTCTACAAACCCTTATACCTCAATTGACGGTGCTTCTAAATGCGCCTGGGATAATCTCTACTTCGATATGATTTTTTTTTTAGGAAATAAAACAATTATATAAGCTCTCCATTAAGTGAACAACACCGTGAACAGTTCCGCACAGTGAAAAGTACAATACCACAAAATACAAATACAAAACACAAAATACAAACAACCAAAATACAAACAACCAAAATACAAACACAAAATACAAAAATATACCACAAAAATACCACAATTAGAGTAGTGTCTCTCGAAAGGTTACCCGGAAATCGAAGAAAGAAGAGAGCTCAAATGACCTAACGTACGTAATGCTGGTTTTAGCATATTATCAGTTACCATCATTGATTTGTCTGCCTTTATCTGAAAGAGCATATTAAATAAAATTATAGATGATGTGGAAATAAGGAAGATTGCCGGTAATATAAACCAATTTAAGAAAAAAATATTTGGTTAAATGTTGATATTACTTCGAGCAAGCAGACCAAAGGGTTGGGGTTCAGTATGTTAAACTTGCTCCTCTTCTATAGCTCAAAATCTAATCGAGGTGATAAACAAAACAAAACAAAACAGAGCACATAAGAACAAAATGGTTGTTCTTGTGTTACATCACAAGTGTAAGTTTTTTCGCTTATAAAATATCATCCTCAGAAAGTTTCAACTAGTGGGAAACTTTTAACCCAAAAGAGGGACTCCCTGGGTAAGTCCCCATAGAAATGATTTTTGGTAAATTGCTGTGTTTCCATTCTGAGGTCATCATGCAAGATGAACAGTGTATCCGATAATTGGCCGAAGAGATATGTAGCCATACATCACTGCACGTGCGTGATGCCGTCTAGCTGTGTACATAGCAACAACAAAAAGCGCAAAACAAGTATTATATAGCACTGTATAGAAGCACGGCTCACATTTTCTCAGAATACTGAAACAATAACCTCTATAGAAGAGGCTTACATGGCAATTCATCACCGTTTATAAGGAAGGACCGAATATTCCAATTTGCTGACTAATCTTTCAATGTTCAAGTATACGTATAGCCTATGTTCTCACCAGACTTCGTAAACTATTGATTGATTCGTGAAAACAACATAGTTCATTGTACTTCACCATATGCACCTGGATCAGTACAGTGGTTTGGTTTTCGTGCCCAGGGTATTTCTTGGGAGACTTTTTTGCAGAAAGTGTGTTATCATTCACCTGAAACTCAACAGGTAAGTTCGTGAGTGAGATTTCTCTTTTTTTTTGCTTTTGCATCAAATAAACTTTATACACAATAAAGGCGCCCGGTGCTTTATAATATTAATCCGTCGGTATCGCATTAAGACTGCTATATTAGGGAATCAATAATTGGGCAAGACGAGTCCTCTTGGGATTGAGTTGAAGAGAGCTTAAAAATCAGTTTAACGTAATGGAATGGTAGACTCAATAACATGGTGGAGAAGGAGGGATTCTTTCCAATCACTTTATATTTTAGTCATAATGTCATTTATCATTGGTACTCCTTATGCCGAAATCCTTCTGTACAGGAACGTGTATACTGTCTTGATATGATGTTGCAATGAGAATCGCTCTTCTGTATACAACATTTATTTTACGCAGCGTTTGGCGTTGGCAAATTAATATTCGATGCAATAGAGCTACTAACTTGCCATCAAAATGAAAGTGATCAAGTTGACTGGGCATATTGGACTTAATGTATAATGATCACAATTTAGCTGTTTTTCAGCATGCATAGCTAGCTCTTGTCATGTTGTTGATATAATGTATGACAGTGTCTCTGGGCGATTCATCAGATCACGTATACCAATGTGATATATTAGTTATTATCTAATCGACCATTATTACTCACTGTATAATATAACCTGTCATATGCCTGCGATGACCATTGTTACTCACTGTATAATATTACTTGTCATATGCCTGCGACCTTCATACCAATAGGGTCAGCTTGTGACCCTTAAGTTCTTAT
>JAAAKB020019509.1:0-14830 GCA_010014835.2 Apostichopus leukothele
AAGGATTCACTGTACGATTCATGCTGGGTAGTATCGTGCAATGATATTTATATTCAACAAGTGTGCTCTTAAATTAACTGCTAGTAACTGAAATTAAAAATTATATTAGTGGGTTGCTGGTGCAAACTTTGTAGCCAACTTTCACACAAAAGTCTTTCAAAGTAATTCAACTGAGGCAGCTTAACAAAAAAAAATGGCTATGTATGCATGTTACAATAACATTTCCTTTAAACAGGTGCAATAAGATTATCTAAGTAAAATGTAATTAATATGTATTTTTGTTTTTTGTCAATTATGATTGACTAAGACATTCATAGTTTTGTAAAATCAGCATATTGTTGCTATAGCAAGAGAATAGATGTGGAGGCTTTTCATTTTATCATTTTAGATTGGGTGAAAAATCATTATGGTGATATACAACATCAGATAAATCAGATCAGATATGAGTACCACACATATCTATATATTAATGTATTTTCAATGTATGAAATTAAATAATATTCCATGTATACTGTGTATATTTCTAATAACTAATTACTGAATCGTCTCATATTATAAGGTTTTCCTTCAGTGTAATTTCATCATCCAAATAATAAATTTCTTCAAGTTTTCCTCCAGCAGCAATTTACACCTATTTAAAAAGAAAACCAGATATTTTTGTTATTACACTAGAAAGAATTAATAAGGACTGACTGTCTATCATCCATTTGTTTGGTTGTTTTATTTGTGAAGATGCTATATTTAACCAGTACCATCATATCATATTTGAACTTATCCTGTTCACACTGTACTATAACAGAAGTATTCATCCCATTTTTCTTGATATGGTAACAAAAAAGGATTAAAAATGGTTAAGAAGTATGCAATAAATTCTAATCATATATACTGTTAGTATTTAATATACTGTTTATATTTCCATTATTATGCAACGTTTTATTAATCCATTCAAGAGAATTCGTAACATATTTGGCATGATAAGTGGTTCCAAAATGACTGCCTCCATGGGTTACTTAGTAAAAACGACTGTAGTTGAAAATCTATCCTAGTTATGGGTGACGGAGTCGAAAATTATATTCAGAAAAGTTTTACACAGAATGTATGTATTATAAGAATGATATACAATAATTGCCCTGGAGATGGGCTATTTGTGCAGGCGGAGCAAGGTGGTAGTGGAGTGTGTGATATGGTCCAATTTAAGTTAGCCTGGTTTGGTAATTATGCGGCTATTTTCAGTTTGTCTCCAATGTCACTATATATTAGGTGAGATGAGATGGATATATATCTTTACGTCTGGCCGCCGGGACAATCCAGACCCCTATCTGTACATCTTACTCCCTCCCTCTCCTACAGTTACCTTTTTGTTCCATCTTTCATATTTATGTTTTAAATTGATCTGTATCCACGTTGAAATTGTAAGGAAACCTAAGACGTGTTACGGGCACAGTACTGTTAACCGATAGATACCATAAGTCAGTTTTGCAGATGAACCAAAATTATTTTTTTACAAAGAATTTTTACCAAAGAAAAGGAAAAAAGAATATATATTTATATGATAAACTTGAAATTGATTCTTTTTGTTGTGTTTCCTTCTTCCTTTCTCCTCTCACCCCTCCTTAACCCCCCCTTCCCCCAAAGCTGAATTGATTTGCCCTTTTTGTGGACACGATAGAACAACCAGGTGCCATAATAAGTGAACGTCCACTGTCTCATACCCACCTGATGAATTTTCAAATTCAAATCTCTTTTCAAAGAAAAAAAACTTGTCACTCACCAATTATACGAAACTGGTTATTCTCTTTCGCATAAAAGAGTAAATTCTGTGCACATGGCAAAGGTTCGTACCGAGGTGGGAAAGTCCCTCAAGATTCCTAAAGCTATTCTATACATTGATTTTCTTTGAAAAGAAAGGTCTAAATGTTTACGGTTACGAAACTTTGTAAAAAAGATAAATGAAACTGGTAAACTCTGGCTGTATTGTGTTGTTTCGTAGTCTCGATTCGTTTAGAACAGAAACTCTTCACTAAAACCTTAATAAAAGTATCTTGAACGATAATCCGGAATGTTTCCACGTTTAATTTATCTAAATTGGAAGAAATTAAATACATTTTGAGTCGATATCAACTTAGCAAATACACATCTCACAATGATAGATTCAGCCAATCAAGACATTCAAATCGCATGACGTCTGCGGTAACCAAGAAGTTCTTCAAGCTGACGTATTCATCATGCATGTGATCTACAGCCTACAGGTCACACTTCGGAAAATGTGTGTTTGATGCACTTTGCATCAATTTAAACTAAGTGATAATTTAAGAATCATTCACTAAAACGTCATGGTCAAAATTCATCAAAAATGTTCGATTTTGGAAAAACAGAACATGGGGAAATCGCTAACAAACTGTTCATTTCCAGACCTGAATTGTTGAGGCCTAGCCTAGACCTAACGATGGTGACCTCGACGATACATTCGCGTTGGATCCTCTAACTTTTCCTGATGGATTTCACCGTCAATGTTATCAAAAGTTCACAAATGTGTCTAGGATAGAGCAACTAAAGAATCAACTGCAGTCTACGACACTGAAGGGTCAGTTCTAGTTATACAGAAAGAACAGAGCTATAAATGTATAGTTGTAAATATGTATGGTCTAGTTCTGCGAATTTAAAGTATAGTATCGACAATGGATATAGCCTAGGCCTATAGGCTTAGGCTAGCCTTAAAGAGAATACGCCCGTTATCCTATGTGGTGGCTAGTTTAACGTGAACAAACAACGTTAAAACTAAAAGGTGAAAGTTTGAAACATTTCAGACCTAGCCTAGGCCTATACTGCTCTACTATAGGCTAGGCTAAATTAGTTTAGGACAGCGCATTGCCAGCAGGGATGTAAATAGGCCAAGGCTAGGCCTAAATCAGTTTACTATATTACTATTACTAGGGTGACATTGCCATTTGTTTTGGCATCGGCAATTCTGTTTCTTCGGTACATTTACCCAATGCCCCATGGTATTACTAATACTGTTTATAAGACCTAGGCCTATTACTATAGGGGTATGCGTTGGCCTATTCGTTTTAGAAACATGGTCGCCATTCGCATGACAAATTGACAACTTTGTGAATAGTGGTTAGCGATTGCTTATTCACACAGTAAGTTTCGACGTCAGTAGAGAGTTGTATTGGTATGAAACCATTCTATATGAATGGTTTGTATCGAACATCGTTGTGCAGAGAATTTGTGTTGGAGAAGGCTATTGTAGCAGCGTAGTATACTGCAGTGTAACAATCCACTGACGTATGGGGCGGGAGCCAAACAAGCCTGGGTCCATGCATGAGCATAAACAGCAACAGGATAAAGTTCTAAGTGATTGGAGGCTGCGGATTCAACGTTTTACATACCAGTTTTCACCATGTTGTTTTTCTTTTTATATGAACACAAAATCTATAAAAAAAAGAGTTCTTTTGATAGTCTTCTTGAGGGAGGGGAAAGTAAAGGGGCACTAATCGGTAGCTGCTACCACCTTATTTCCCACCCTACTCGCAGGCCGTGTCATATACGTCAGAGAAACTAACCAGTGGGGAACCAGACTTAAAGATATGTGAAGCATGGAAGACGCAATTTTTTTTGTGCTGGGGGATGGGGTGTGGGAAGGGGGTGAGGTACTAAATAAACTACTAATATTTCGCGAGAGGTCAGACAAGACCCCCGTCATAACCCCTGATGGCGGACTGAAATCCTTCATCATTAATTTAGTAGTCAGAATTATTTGGAATGTAAGACGCCACGTTTACATGCTATTTTAATGAAAATTGTACAATGTTTCTATTATTTTCCGTTCCCCTTTTTTTCCTCTCAAAATTTTGATACTGAAAACAGTTGAGTTAAGTGTGTATCCTAATATACTATAAAATGGATTTCACTTTTTCACACTGAAGTATAAAATGATAATAATACATCGTCATGTGGTGAAATCAGTCATTTACAAATATGTACCAGGATGTTTTTTTATTTTTTATAAATACTTCACTTTAAACTGAAATGTATCATTGGTAATTTCCCAGAAGAAAGTAAGCAGCTGAAAAGGACATGTTTCAAATCGAACTAATGATAGGCCTCACTGTATAAAAGCAAATCGAGACCAACCTCTTTCTCTTAATCTTAGAAAGTGAAACCAAAGCATTGTCTATTAATCGTCAGTTAAATTACTCGTGACTTCCGCATAGATGATACACCTCATTATTTCTATAAAAACTCTATATTGGTACTTCGAATTTGCCATTTCTCCTTCGAAAGCAATTCACAAGGAACGGAATAGAAAGAAAAGAAAATGGAGTGTAAAATATTACCAGCCTGTGTCCATTTATTTTCGAAATTAAAACAATCCTCTTTGCACGTTCCCGTCATTATCTCATCTCCCTAAATGTAAATGTATAGGGAGATGAGATATTGTAATTCACCCCACATCAGAAATTTGAGGAAGTGTGTGTGTGTGTCAGAGAGTGAGCAAAAACGTGTGTCGCGAACTCCTCCTATAGACCGTAAGTAAGTCCGATCAAGTTCAAACTTGGTGGATAGGTGCCTGACCATGTAATCTCTTGCCTGCGTTATTGGTGACATCATATATCCAAGGCCAAGAAGCCATGAATTGGTTTTAGCCATTTTCTGCTTGGCAAAATGTAGGGAAAAAATCAATAAACCACACGATGTGCAGAGAATGATGAGACAAATTTAAAATAGGATAGATTTAGGTGCTTATAGGGTCAGGGTCAAAGGTCAATTGAAGTGAATGGTCAAATTGGCCTAAATTGTGCGAAAAGGTGTGTCTTGAACTCCTCCTACAATGTATGTCCGATCACGTTTTAACTTGGTGGGCATAAATGCCTGTGTGATTGGTGACGTCATAGATCAGAGGTCAAATACCCCAATTAAAATAATATAGCCAATTATGTTGGAAATGTCATGAAACCACAAGATATGTAGTGGATAAGGCGACATATATTAAAATAGTACTTATGTGGTTGTTAAGGATCGAGGTCAAAGGTAAATGTAGGTCAGAGGTAAAATTGGCCTAATTTGTGCATGGTCCATGGATTGTCCTCTTATCGTATATCGTACTTATTTCGTATATCACCATTCAATCGCTGTAGTATGTATACCAAATAACCTTGCGTTATCACTGAATAGGCCACGGCCCAGACCTTTATATGCAAATGAAGGTTGTCCTATATATGGGTCAATATGCATTGAGCTTATTATAGGATAGGCCACGGACCAGACCTTTATATGCAAATTATGATTGTCCTATATATATTGGTTAATGTGCATTGAGCTTATTTAAATTGGATGGATGGATGGATTTTTAAAATAAATTTCGGGTTTTCGTGAAAAGCGGTTTGATGATCTCGTGATCCACAGTGACCTGTGACGTCTTCATGATGATAACAAAGTGAGGTATAGGCATAGACTGTACTTCAGCTGCGTGCACTGAGTGTGTTAGTTCAGTTGCAACTTACTCTGTATTGACGCGACAGACAACCTTAACCTAAAGGGGAAAATGATATAGAGGAATCAAGCTACTAAATTCATTATAGCCATTCTGAAATGGTTATATTTACGACCGGAAAGTGTAAAATTGAAACAAACCAATCAAAAACTTGGAGACGGAAACGGGAGGGGGATACCTCCGACTTGTGGATCCCTTCCTATGGAGGGTCACCAAGACGATATATGTCAAAAGTGGGACCCAAAGCCAAAACGTATGAATTACCGGGGTCCAAAAGGAGCCGACACCGACCCCAAACGTTGCAGTCGCGTGCGCAAAGGTGACGGGATTCCACCCCCCCCCCTCCCTCCACTCAATCGACAATCGATGGAAAAGTTGGCGTTATTTTGTGCTTTCTTCTGAATTTATGATGTCTTTATATCTGTTAAGTCGGGGAAGAATTAGACCACTCCCCTTGGCACAGGAAGCCCTTCCATAAAGGTTTATCCCCTTCCTAAATCAGTCGGAGAACTGTTGAAATCCTGCCCCACCCCGCCCCCAACATTTGCAATCCTGTGCTCGTCAATGACGAACTGATGATCGCTTCGAGGCCATATGGGTAAGATCTCATGACGTCATATCTATTTTGTTTGGAAACCGTAATTGCTATGTTGACCTATATTACACCAACACGGTCGGATAAGTGTAGTCCAACTGTAAGGAGTGGTCAATCATTCAGGGCAGTGAACCTGTGCCACGCACATACCTTCACTAACTTTTCTGTTATCAGATCAGTGATATGAACGCTGCGCAGGGGTTGCCCTATATATAATTATGGTTATGCTTGGTACCCATCCATATAAGGTATATAACCGGCGACGAGTGAGTGTCGAGCTTTGCAGAAAATCACCTTATTCGTGAAGAAGAACAAAGACTTCAACGAGCTTGAGGTCAGGCTGCTGTTTAACAATTTATTTGGTACACCCGTTTGTTTCCCTTGCCTGGCGCAGATATACGTCGTCACATGACAATCAAAATATTTCACACGCACAAATATGTGCTGAATATCGGTGTATTCATTTGAGTATGTATGGGACTACAGATTAATCTTAAATAAGTTTGAAACCCGTTTCGACACGATAATAACAATGGACAAAGTTGCTTGGTGTTTCCCCTCCGGCATAAAAGAAAGAAGCAATGCAGGGCAATGAAAGAATACAATAGCATTGAAAACCAGTCAAACTGAGTGACATGCAAAAACGCACGAAGGTCTATAGGCATTACAACCAGTCAAACTGAGTGACATGCAAAAACGCACGAGGGTATATAGGCCTTACACGTGCAGGTGCACATGTATCGTGTTTAACGTAATAAACTATTATTAGTTTTTTATATTTTTTTTTAAGGTAACAGAAATAAATATTCGGTAAATATACACAAAATGGCACCAGTAAGAAAAGAAGGTATTTTATTTCACACCATTGGCTATTTCTTGAACATAGTTGAAGAGAATAAATGACATTGTTGACAAAATGAAAAATATTATTAATTAATAATTATAATAAAAAGCAATTCTAAATTGGTGGGGCAGAAAACCGATGAAGCTGGGAGGTCTTCCCCAGACAAATTTAAGCGTTGGTAAATGATATACTGGCTCATGCGGATGGACTTACAAAATGTCGATTATTTTTCTCTCCCCTTATTTCTATACCGTTTCCTTTGATAATATGACTGTTTCAATATCTGGCCTTTTTCTTCTCGAAATTATCACTTTACTATACCTGGAATTTTAACGTTTTATTCCATTTTATCTTTTCGACTTGCTGCTTCTCATGGCGAGATTTAAACAAAATATTAAACCGTTACAGTTTTACTGTCGTATTTTAAGCATGATCGAAATGACTGAAATGTCTAAACCAGGGCTCTAATTCATAAAGGTTATTTAGGAATGTTTCTAAATTTAATAACAATTCTCGTCTTTAGGAACAATTATTCTTCCTAAGTTCACGATATGTATATTCCTAACTGAAAAATTTTCATATCAAAAGTTAAAACGAATTACGTCAATTGACTGTATTGTTCGTTTGGCATGATATTTGTTTTGGAAGAAATTGTCAAAATGCTGAAGTCTTTTGAGTTTTGGTTACAAACACTCGTTTCCGAACTAGTTATAAAATGATAATTATGCATTGACCTCTTAAATTATACACAGATACTCTAACACTACGGTATGTATATTTAGAACAAACAAAACCAATTACGACAGATAGAATAAAGGATTTAAAAAGAAATGATTAGATTCTAAATAAAACGTAAACATCACGCGTGCAGAAGAACATATAATGACGCAACATTTTGTGGCAGTGCATGGTTATCGATATATGATTTTATTTACATCCATTTTTTTTTAATTGCATAATTGATGTACCACGTCATAAGTTAGAGAATGATGTCAAGAAAATTCATATACCTTCCATTATCACAAACTGGAATCAGTGTGTTTGTGATATTACTTCTGCCAAAATTAAATCCTTCCCTATTTATTAATGTCTTTAAATCGAAAGACTGAGTTGTCTTTTTGTCTTTTTTCCCCTTAAATAATATTTTTTCTATCTTTTTTAGGGCTAAAGTTTTATGGTTAACATTGACATTTTTGCGCAATTCTATACCGCTTTTTTTCTCTTTCTTTTATGTAAACGTTTGACCTTTTTCTGCTTCAGTCCCCTTACTTTTAACAATACGAAATGATCATATCCTACTCAAAGGGTATACTCAATGGTAATAAAAAAAACCACTGGGAATATCAAGCAACATTATATAAAGGGACTTTACACGAGAATTCTAGGAAATAACAAACGGATTCCAATTAATTCAGATTCCTTCACAAATTCGGTTATTTTTGTTTCGTTTTCCTTATGTCGAATTTACAGTGTCCACAAAGGAAGTCGAAAAAATGTCAGGAATGGTTATCCCGAAATGTCGATCTAATACTATACGTAAATTTCAAGTCTAAATAACAAATCTGCAAATCTAAAGTTGAAGGACTACTTCAAGTTCATTATTAGTATGGTGTCCCTTCATGACCACCGTATAATTCTAAAACAGTATTGCAACAGTATATGCTTTATTCCTTGTTTCTTCAAAATCAGATTTGATAATCTCAACTTCTATACTTCGTTTAGTTTTTATAGCGTCCCTTACCCGGCCACCGTCAAAGTTTCAATATTGCAACAAAAGTTTTCTGTTTCCTGTATTTTTCTTGATTTATTGATTAATGTGTCTAATTATTATAGGTATCTCTCTGACATCTTCGATCTTAGGATTTTGGCCAATAATAGGTTGGAAAGAACCAAGATCAATCATAACGTTTAATTTTTGATGGTAAAGTTGTCTCGTAATACCATCTGTTACGTAACACAGATTTGACGTTGTGCGTCTGTTTGTTTGATGAATTATTTTTCCTTTACTTGGCCTTCCTGTTGAATGTCCATTTCTCGTATTAACATGATATTTCGATGAATTATCGTCCGCCCGTTTCGAAATAGACTCATCCATTGCGCCCAATGGTGATTTTAATCGCAACCCTTCGGGAGTGATCATTACTATTTTAGGTGGTTCAGTTTTCACTATCGACATGAAAGTATTTCTTTCTGCATGCGTTGCGTCACCTTCTCCCGAAATATTTGCGTCACCATCTTCGGAAATATTTTCCTCCAAGAATGTAACCGATTTCACTCTTTTTGTTCGCTTCAGGTTAGGAATATGTATGTTAGTAGGTTTATCCTTCAATCCGTCTTCATGATATGGTGATATCACATGATCGCTTCTTACTGATATTTCCTTTCGATAATGTACGTCAAGCTCATTAAAGGTGACGTCGGCATAATGATCGATGCCACCCATTTCGGCGGACTGATGTACGTCTTTGAAAGATATGGCATCCAATTTAACTCTCGATGACCTCCTTCTCATGTGTCTAAGAGTTAACTTTCGCATTGCTTGGACCGTATTTTTCTCCGGTGTAAATAAAATGACGTAACACTTAGGAAAAAAATAGAAGCTCTGCAATGAGAAAACGTAAGCGTAGATTAGTAAGATCTCGTAGAACGTTTTGGTCCTCCCATGCAGCATGTAGATTGGAGGAAGGAAGGCAACCCAACAAGAGTACGCACACCCAACGCCGTACGTTATATACCGCGATTCACCGAAATGTTGTGGAAGACTGCGCGCTTTGAATGTTAATATGAAACACACCACGATGAGTGCGTTATTGATGATGTACAGAGGTATAACCGAGAGCTTCCCGTAGTCGCACTCTACGTAGATAACACTAGGAGAATGACCCTCGAGAAATGAAATAGAAGGCGGTCTTAGAATGACGTAGGTAAATACCGCGATTAATTGAACAGACGATATTGTAACCACTGCTAATATTTGGCGGTATCGACGTCGAGACTGTTTCGCTGGTAATTTCGATTTGAATAGTTTGATAACCTGCTGGGTTTTGACAACAAAACACATGACCATTCCGGTGATTAATGGCGACTTTAAAATGAAATACAAACCGCATTTGAAACGTGTTGGGTATCCCAAGTGAATTATCGTGATAATCAAGATGGCCATGTTAATTAGTATTTGGAGAAAGGTCAAAGGTCGATTAATAGCCTTGATTACTGGAGTATTCCAATGACGCCACATGATCGTTGCTATGGTTACAAGTGTAACGAAACTCCAAACAAACAGCCCGTAACAGATGCAAGCTTCTAAGTCAGTCCACCCAAGGTAGTTTAATTCTTTTGCAATACAGCCACCCTCGATTTCGCTGAACCAGTACCCATTCAAACAACTGTAACAAGAGTGTGGATCTGAAAGGGAAGAAGTACAAACACGAATCTAATATCATACGAAAATGTCATTTTACTTATATGGAGAGTGTCTATCGTATTTTTAAGTTTTTAACAATAACATATTGGTATGAATTTCAATAAATACTGCAGGCTACTGGGTATAGAATGAACCAATAGCTTTGTACGTATAGTCATACGTTAAGATGGTGTTATAGGGAGAGGGGCGATGTGGGCGTGTAACATATGAGCGATAATTTAACTTGCAAAAAAAGTCTGCTTTACGGGAAGAAGAGATGTAGGTTCTCTCTTCAATCCACCCGATCAGCTTTGCTAAAGTAACGACATCTCAATAAATACCCCGGAAGTCCACGTAATACTATAGTCCCCGTATATACACTGCTAAAAATCACAACTATAATCAACAATCGCTAAAACAACCTCGCATATATACCCACAGTAAAGCTCTGACCAATCAACGGTCAGTAATATAACCTGTCTGAACTGCTACCAAGGGGGGGGGGGGGGGGTCAACTCTCGACTCCCTACGTTGTGCCTGTCATAAATAAGCATGTATTACCGGTACCTCCCATAAAAAAGGTTCAGGCCATAATCTACATACCCTAAACATAGGTACATTTTCTCTACGAGCTCAACGGAAGGTGGTATCTAAATATTTCGTAATAACGTATATAGCACGTATGTGTGGTACAACCTAAGCAATCAAAAATTGTTAAATTGTAAAGTTGTAAAATGTATCACCATTTTCCATCTTAGCACCCCCCCCCTTGTACCAAACTTTCTAAGTTGTGTGGGAACCCCCACCCCACCATATATCACATCCCCCCACCCCTACAAAAATGGTGGTCGCGCCGCTGTGAATATCATATAGCATAACATAGCTTCAAATACGATTACCTTCAGACTTTTGGTTTCATTTCCTACTTATTTAGAAAATTAATTTAGAGGTCATAGTAGGTTTCGTCCATATTTCAATGATATATTTCCATTTATTTTTCTATTCATAATATCTATGGTCATGTTACGGTTACGATGCATTGATTTGATTGCAAAATTTCAAATAAATTATCCCATGAGAAGTTAATCCCATCATTGTCGTAAATCCCCTAACGTAACTGACAGTTGCCAAAATAACAGGTTGCAAATTTGGGTGGATGATGGGGAATATCCTAAAATAGCGAAACCATATCCTATTCCTAGAACTATTTACACAAACGGACAATTTATATTCGCTTCCACAGCAGGAACTACTTAACGTTCCTATCGAAACCTTATAGAGAGAACTATATCTCTTTCAAAACATCCTTCAAAATGATTCCATCTATATATTAAAGAACAAAGTCGGAAGTTCTTTTTTGTTTTCTTTAAATTATTCACAGATATTTAGAAGTCTCGATTGTAAGCAACTAAAATTGTTATCGAATTTAGGAAAATGTTATAAGGATGGAAGCAAACTAACTGATAATGTGATATAGTTATGTTTTCTTTTATTATTTGATTTCCTAGCACGTTGTGATGCTATATACTAATATAATGATTATTAACCCAGAAACAGTATTCATTTCAAAGAGAAGTTTGGCCATGTATCGATAATATCAATTAATAATCAATCAATATACTTCATTCAAACTTTTATTATATATCACTAATAAAGTGAGGTAATATTAAATGATAATTACAACCACGAAATCGCTTAAGTAAAGTGACGTTATTTCACTATCTGTTATACTTGCTGTCGTTAAGCGTGACATCATAGAGTTAGTTCACCCTATACTGGCAAATGGCAGTGTCCTGAGTGCGGCGGCATAACTCAAGTATTGCAGGGAAAAACAGACTTAGTAAAGAACATACTGGAAAGGGTGTTGATCTAATACGTCGTAGTACATAAAGGTAAAAGACTGCAGGTTCCATTGATCAGAGGCGACCCAAAGAGGGTTGCGAAAACAGTTTGGTGGGTATCAGGACTTTCTAGACGTAGGGAAATATATACATATTACGTACTGAGTTTGCCGAAGAGACGGATGAAGTTTCTAATTACTTCCTTTTAATTTTCTTTAAGATGGAATTTTATTGTTTTATTTGGCTAATGAACTGTATTGTTAGGTGCAATGATACCATCGAAAAGTCCACAGCATGGTTAGTCAGAAACGAAAGAGAAAAACTGATATTTTAGTCTGCAGGACCGAGTAATAATACGCCATTTTTTTCTTCAAAAACTAAAAGAGGTATAGAAATTCAACCTGGATTGACTGCATGTGTTGTTAAACGGTCCGCTATAAAAAAAAAAAAATTGCCTAAATTAAACCCACTGAGATATATGGCATTCATGTGATAAAGGTCAAGTTATTCATTTAAAATTCTCGTGAGCCGTTAATCAAATTTATGCTGGCTTTGAATAGACATTTTATAATAAATTAAATATCACGTGAAAATCCGAATCTGTCTTAGCTATATTTACATTGTTCCCAGTGATAATGATAGGCGGGACCTACTTACTCTTCATCGCTTCATTTGTTTTATTTCTATGTAAAATATGATCCCGGCATCTTTCGAATAGTCAATTCAATACAATTGAACAACGGATTTTTGGGAACCGAGGGGGGAAACCCTGTTTCTGTTCAATGAATCCAGATCCAGCTATAAGTGTAATATATATATACACTTCCGTTTTCATTGCGTATAAGCCTGGTAAGAAATATATAGCAGTCTCGTTAATGCTATCACACAGTTATAACCGGAATGCCGTGCTAGTGGCAAACACTATGATAGGGACATTATAAGGTTTGCCAACAAGATGTTCAGATCTTTCTATTTATACAGCATTTTGCTTTTGCAAAAGGTTGAACTGGTATAATATATTATAAGTGATTAATTTAAGATTTTGCTGCGAATTGTTAAAATTTGATAAATAATCACATTGGCATCATTGCAGCATAACGTTGAATATACCTAACTTATTAGATTCAAGAAATTTGTCATTTTGTTGCAAATTGATAACATATATCATCTGTGCAATTTATCATTATGTTGCACAATGCTACTATGCTTACAGAAACTAGATCTTGACGTTTTTGCCGGCATCTTAACGTTTCCGTGCAACACGACGAAATGGGGTATGAATAAAATCATTTCATCGTTCGAAGTGATCGCTTTGTAAATGTCTGGCAACTATATGAATCGGTTAAGTCTTAAACATGCCTTTTCTATTAATTTATAAATGGTATGCCGAAACTGACGGTTTCTTTTTGTTATAATGATGCCCCCCCCCCCCCCAATTGCTTAAATTCGTAATTCCGGGTCGGGCTATACGGAAATGATGTAGTATAGCTGACAAATTCTAGAAACGGGCACGACCGCGGTCGCCGTATACGAACGGAAATTGTACGTTATCCGCACAGTAGAAACCCTTACGACACTGAGCCAAACGGCATCACACGAACGCAGAACCGATAAACGATCACCACAGAAAACAAACCAATGCAACCAAACTTATCGTCACGTCCCTCACCCCGACCCTAACACATCCCTAACCCGAGAAATACTGCATCACATGTAGTATCATACCATACCGTACTTCTTGAGGCAATGCAACTTGCCACATTATAACTTGTCTTGAGAGATGAAAAAAAAACTGGAGGTCTTGGTGCTGAGTAACACCTACATATGAATAAACATATATGAATATGCATATTCAATATATTAAAGTGCTGTAGTGATTTACCTATATTAGGGATCTCTCGATTACAAAAGCGATCAAAAGTACCATCCTAATGACCACAATTGCAATGTAATGGGGACAACTGTTGACAGTTCTGGGAATAACCCTCTAGTGATTATACGTGCCCTAGTTCAATCATAGGCCACTAAAATTTTGACATCACGAAAAGCTAAATAAAGCAAGGAATGTGCGATTTCTATGAAGGAAACCCCTATAATTATATTATAATTTCTTGATAAGAATAGACGCTCTTGTATCTGATGCCAAAAAAACTAAGTGGTCGAAGGGGGGGGGGGGGCAGGTAAAAGTATAATTTAAGTTAAATTTCCTGTTTCGGATCAGGGCGCCGATTGGGGGGGGGGTCACAAATGTTGAGGGGCAGTGGCTTTGTTTGAGGGGGAAAACCACATAGTAACTTTAAAATCTTCTACAAAAATGAATCCTCCGTGCATTCCACATGCCTACAGCAAGTTGTAGTATTTTCAATGTTTTTCAGCAAAAACAAAGTCATCCCTTTTTTGCTGACATTTCATTTCCCCCAAAAAAGACCTTTAAATAGCAAAAAAAACCTATTTATAATTACACAAATTCAACCAACCACTCCTCAATCACTCTACCGCCATCTCCACCTGTGGATGAAAAATGTTAAGTTGTAAAGAATTGGTCATCTGTATGACTTAAGTTCGAGGCGGTTTACTCAGCTCACACCATCCTGAATTGACAAGTTGACACGGTGGGGGGGGGGGGGGAGGGGACACGCTCCCTCCTTTT
>JAAAKB020019619.1:0-14829 GCA_010014835.2 Apostichopus leukothele
CATACACACACACACACATACACACACACGCCAACCTGACTACATAGGTTCCTTTTGCTAAAGCAAGGAACCAAAAAGCAAATATTAAATATTATAAACTACGTACTTGTAGATACCCTGTTGGGTATGGAGCAGTGACCTTACATGAAACCCATTGCCCCCAGCTGCCCTGAGCTCTACATCCTCTGAGGCAGAATAGTCTGAACACGGGGAAGAAAGATAAACAGTAGCATTTATACCACATAGGAACACAGCATAGAAACTTTCAAGTGTAACTTACAAAATAAATAACTAAAATGTTTGTCTGAAAAACTGACTTTCCTTTATAAAATACCTAAGCCCCAAACCAAATATCAATGCTTACTCTGTGTTGACAATCAGAGGCAACAACATCTGTCTTATGCTTCTTTGGACGGTTAAGTTAAGCTTTGTTTGCAGACCTGGGTAGTGGTAATATTAAAAGCTTTGAATGGGGGGAGGGGGAAGGAGGGGGAGAGCTTGTAATAGCTTGGAGGGGGAGAACCTGTTGTTGAAATGTGTTGAAATGAAATATCGTAACATTGAATTAAGAAGAGGTCTCAAACACTTATCTCAACCCATGTCTCTTCCACAGGGTTTATATTTTGGTTTGGTTGTGTACTTTGGATGTATGCCTGGTTTGGGCCAATAGCCAAGAAGGGGGGCCAAACGAGAGGAGGACCAGGGTTTTGCTTCCGCATCGAGGAGATGACGTGTTAGGTCAGAAAGCCACTCGCTTTCTCTTAGTTACAAATTTAGTAATAATTTTGTTCAACTATTTATTGGTTTTCAAGAGGCCTCTCATTTTGCTCATGTTCATTGACGTATTGTCCTAAGTTAGTAATAAATGTATATAGTTAAAGCTAAAATTACAAACTCATGTCGCGTACTCTTGTGAGTCGACTCGTTAACCCAGCACTTAATTAATCCTCTAGAATAGGGTGTGACACATCAAAAAAACCATCAGCATTACAGATGCAACAATCGGTCGATGATACCTGAATCAGGCCACAGTTACATATGTGACAACGCTTTGTCTAAGTTTTTCTGTCATTTCCTATCTTAACTATCATCAACATCAGGAGAAAGAGTTGCTTTATGCAATTAATATTGTTTTTAATTGCAACAAACATCTATGAAAACAACTTTGTAAATCCAAACCTTTGCCAAGCCGATATAAAGCCACTCGCCCATCTTGTAAGATGACAGCTAGGTCATTACTGTCCCCCGACAAACTCCAAATGACTTGGTTCACAAATGTAGGTAACTTCAAAGCAAACGCTGACATCGGGGGTGGAACAATCATGTTACGGAAAGGTGTTAGTAGGACCTCACCTTCAAAGGAGGAAGAAACATTTTTAACATTCAGAGTTGGTGACTGCATGGATTAGTTCCTTGGATTAAGGAACAGGAATAACGTAAGTTAACTGGAGGACTACAAGGTACTTCTACATCATAAACTTTCAAGATTTTCAAGAGAAAAAATGATTTCAAAATTAATTATTGTAGTTGGTTGTGTAATATCAGTATAATTTAAAGGTTTTATTGCAAGACATTGGAACACAGGGGTCTTGTATCAAAATCAAATATATAAGAGTAATGGGTTCCATGACATTGTTTACAATGGAACTGAAGCTCAAACTAATATTGCTACAGAAACCTTTGCTATATGCCTACCAGTGGAAGAATCACCTATCTATATGAACAAACACAAGGAATGAGACAGAAAATATGTCATCAAAGCACAATTATCACCATAAATGCATCCAATTGCTTAAAAAATTACCTACAAGTCTTGTGTTGAATACACTTATAATTCGGGCAAAAAGCAAACAGCCTCTAGTCCTTGCCAGCATTTGTCATTGAGAATGGAATGTCAGATTGATTCATTACTAACCAGAGTTTTGACATAAAACAAAAAGAATGGTGATTTTAAATAAATTTGTGAACCATGGTAGGCTAAGCCAGACGATAAGACACTGATAACTGTACCGTACCATATCAGGCCAAACAGGCAGAAAATAAGAAAAAGCAACACAAACAAACAGCGATTAATCCATCAAAATCATAATACAAAATGGCACATAAGAACATTTTAAGAAACTAATATAGTTGTTTGAAGGAACACTTGACATTTTAATATTCATGTGAGACAATACTCACATCCATCAATGACAGCCGCCCAACCGTGGTCGCTCTGTGTCTGACCTTGGCTAGTGCTTGTAACTGATCGCCACGTGTATTGCAGATGAGAACCATTGGCACAAATTAAGTGTAATCGATTGGCTGGCTCTGGGTCCCAGAAGATCGCGGTCACACGTTCACTGGTGTCAAATGTCAGACTCTGTTTGAGGTACCAGTGATAATTGCTCACCGTCCATAATTGAACTGAAAATCATACAAAACAAACACAGCAGTTCAATTTGCACCACCAAGACCAACACCATCATTGAATATTTGGCGAGAGATGTTTCACAGCTGATATACTGCCGAGGAATGAAATGGATCTCATAATATGTCCGTATTTATATCCACTAATCAACCATTTCTACAACTGTTTTGAAGATGTTATCCACAGCATATACGACACTTAGAATGACCCACTGATTAAGTCACCTATAAAATCTGGTATTCTTGACAGATGATGCTAACAATGTCAACAAGAGAATGTGCAAAATACTGTGGATTCTCAGTAATCAGATTTGATAGATAATTACCCTTTTTTCCAATCAAATTCTTTTCAGAAAAAAAATTAATTTTGATATTTTCAATATATGACCAAATCAGAGATCCTCACATCATCTAAACCTGAGATATGAAATAAAGTACAACTCCTGACTATAACTTACATTCATGGTCGTACATCACAAGTTATGTGAGCCTTTAAAATGAAAATTGACACCAGAAACTTTTGAGTAGTTCAATGTTACTCTCATAAAATGTGCTTACCATACGATTTTGTGTTTCTCTGAATATCATCTGAATGGTTGCCAGATGAAAGATCCTCCATCCACACTGCTAAAATGGTTGAGTCCAGATTCCACAGTACTTCAATGACCTACCAATATTAACAACACAAACAGAAAATGGACTCGAATGATTTAAAAATAAAGAGGGATTTATTTAAAGTTTCTACAAACACAGAGAAATAAATACACTGACGTCAGGGAGACTGTTAGTGTAAACATTTTGCATAGCAGGTTTTAAGGATATGAACTTTGTTTCTTATAAAATAACACAGTTCTGTATATGTAGTATAAATAGTATGGTTCCTGTGTACAAAAGAGTGCTATGCATCTTTGGACTTGTATAGCGGTTTGCCCATTTTGCATAGACTTTGCAATGCAATACCACATAAATCATTCACTGTGAAGAAAAATGCTAAGATGGTAAAAGTGAATGCAAGCCTATTTTTGTGCTATATATTTTTTTTTGTTGCTATATTTGATTGATTTATCGGAAATACAAAAACGCAAGCACATTGATTGATGTATAGAAAGTACAAATATCAAGCTAATTTCATCTTATAAAAGAAAACTTATTTAATATTGTCAGTTAATATAACCACTGGCAAGTATCAAACTACATATGTTTAGAATATGTATAAATGTCAAATCAATATTGCCTCTATACTGTATGTTTAAACCTACCTTCACTTCACTTTTGTCGAAGGGTAAAGTAAATTCTCCGTGGCGAAGACCATTTCTTTCAAAGAAGACGATATCGTGTCTGTTCGGGAGCCGTTGACTGGAGACGATTAGACTCCCAGATGGTCTGGAGAAAGAATTAAATGACAACATTTTTATTCGAAAAGAAAAACAATCAAGCGAAATTGGCTCCCAAAGACCATGTCCACACATTTAAAGTAAACAAGTATGTGAAGCACACACAAATACACAGTATTAAAGGCACTCTCTCATCAATGTGAGTCTCAATACAAACATTTAACAATAACACCTGTCAGTCTGGAAAGTACATTGCATTAAAGTTTTGTGTTTTAATCTGCTCTTTCTGTGATGTAATTGTTAATGATTTGGGAAAGTATCACTCATTAGTTGCCAGTAAAAGTCACTTACTTCCAGTCTAGTGCCTGCTCCAGCCCATTGACCTCTTCACTAGTAAACTGAAGATTACATTCTCTGTTCCAAATCCGTAGCTGTCTAAAACCTGCAATGAACAAAACACAGTTCTTGCAAAAGACTGTTGACCTAACTTCTACATGTACTGTTGTTTATAAAATTCATCAAAGTGTTATAAACAGACCCAAATTTCAACATTCCCAAGTGGTACCCTCTCTAAAGCATGCATATTTATAAAATGACCATTCAAACAACATTACTTATTTCCAATTTCTACTTGAGCAGGGTTACGAACACATTTCTCATAAGTTCACATTTGGGTTGCAAGATTTTCATATGGAGTGTAAATGACATGGACCGTGCAGCAAGTCAGATGGTGAAAACAGAGAACCCACAAAACATTGGAAAGATTTAACACTTATTCATGACCTCAGCATTTTGTAACTTCCTTAGTCTGTCCTTGATAAGCACTATGTTAGTATGCAAACACTAGCCCTACATTTAAGGATGAATGAACGACATAACCAAACCTCTGTGTGGATGAATGGCACTAGTCACAAAGTACTCTCCATCTCCGCGCCAACTGATTCTGACCAGTTTATCGTCCCATGGGAGGACCTCTCCTGCCTCCTCACTCTTTTCTTTAGCTGCTTCCTTCCCGGCAGTGCCATGGAATTGAGTTTCCTTCATACCCCATCCTACATTTACAGGTGTCACTGAAATTAAAGAAAAGTCTTCTATAGTATTCAGGAAATCTTGGAATCTTATTTTGAGTGATATCCTGTAGGCTTCAGTAAGACTGTTTAACCAACAGAAACATTAGTTAGATATGCGAAACACAGTCAACCATTTCCTATTCAAAAATGTTTAAACATCACTGAAAACTCAACAACAATCAAAAGTCAAAACATCAGTAAAAGAAAAAATATACTAACTTTCACCAAACTCATCTGGATGTAATGATGTTTCTATGACTGGATCAAACTCTCTGGTCATCAGTATCACTGTATCTTGACCTGGTCAAATGAAAAATATGTGAAACAATGTGAAACTATTTAATTAAGATAAAATACTGGAATTAAAGTAAACATGTCATTGTTACACTTAAAGGTGCTTGAAAAACTTGATCTTCACAAATCCTGCTTAAAAAGACACGTTAAAGACATTTCCTTTTGGTTTTTTTTTGGGGGGGGGGGGGCAAAGAAGATATTTAATTATCTTACCTGTTACAAGGACCAGGAGTTCTTGATCAGGGCTCCAACACATGTTAGTCAAACCACTATCAACAGTACCAACACATTCCATCTGAAGCAAACAAATAGAAAAAGGATAAAGCTAGTGTGATAAAAAAAAAAATGAAGTAGGAGACGTTAAACAAAGGGATGTGAGAGGTGTAGACTTAAGACATTAAGTGTTATCATAATGCAAGTGGGAAATATACACCTTCTTGTAATATTAGCCAGATATACACACATTCAGAGTCAAAAGATTCATTTTTCTATAACAATAATTAAACTGTTTCTTGTCAAATGTTTACCTCCTTATCTTGAGTATTGACAAGAATCACATCACCATTAGAAGTCGCCATGGAAACAGACTGGATATCAGGCAGATGCTGCAGAGCGAGAATTCTATCATTTTCTCCTTCCAAGTATCCACGTTCCTTCAGATTCACACGCCATTCAATCTGTACATAAATAAAAAGCCAGAAAAATGTGAGAGTAGCATATGGATGAATTCAAGAAACAATCTGATTTGTGAGGGAAACATTATTGTGGTATACAGGACAACAAGAAAATGAATGATGTCATCAGATGAGGAGGGGTGGGGGAGAGAGGACTTTGTATCTCATTGGGACAGTGATTGCATAATTGATACAAGTAGATAACAAATTGCTGAAAAAAACAAAATTAAATTATTTAGCTTTTTTGTTGCACTGAATGTGAAGTCAACATTTTAAATTATAATTCATGCTTCACTCCTAATTGAAATAGTTAATATCTAATAATATGCAAACTGTGCATGGAAACTGTGTACAATAAGGTCTAACATTCAAATGTTTTAAAGTCAACAAAAGCAGCTAAAAGAAAAGGCTTTAATTTTTCTTAATCAGGTAATTTCCTTGTAAACTTCCATTACATACATAAGTCTTATACTACGATGCCTGCTAACGCTGATTTCTCTTTACCACTTATATTGGTCTTATATTTGCAATATCGTAGTGAAGTAGAAAGAGTACTAACTTCTTGCTTATCTGAGTTCAGACTGAAAAGCGTAATATTTGAGGTGGCATAAATTCTGTCAGTATCCACATCCACGCTGATGCTGTGAACATCCCTCAGTTCTGGAAAACCAGATGTCAGCTTAGCTGAAAACACTTCAAGGTTCCTCATTGGTTATGCCTCTCTAGACAGATCCAAGGATAAAACAGATATAGAAAAACTATACTTGGGGACGACTTTTATAACTGGCAACAACAAATTCATTTACAGCCAAAACATATTCATATCCCCAGGTCATTTCTTAGAGTGACTACACAATTTAACACTGCACTGGATATGGTGGAAACTTCCTTGTCAACCACTAACTTACCAATCTACTACTGAGTTTTACAACTTGAAGAGATCTGATTACTGATTGTATAACAACATCCCTGGCAGAAACTGTTTCATAGTTCATGGGTTAGAAAAAACATCAAGCCATACATGTGCTTAACATCTGCTATCATTTTTCCCAGTCCTTTTCTCTCTCCCTGTTGGGAGGAAATTTTAGTACTCTACAGCCAATCGCTTTGTGGTTAGAAATTCCTCTTTGATTATTTTCCTTGGTTAGAAGGTAACACAAAGTTTGGCTGGGCCTCATATTCAACTCCTTCATCACTGTACAATTGCTAACATTAACAATGATGCATATTTTGTGTGGTAATGAACTCTAGAAATAAAACCAAGCACTTCCAGTAAAACAGATTGTAACCCCTCTGAGAAGAAAAATGCTGCAAAACAGTTGTGAACATATTTTAAATTCTGAAGGAATGTTGAATCTTCATGCTGAGCCTAGACTAGAACCTAGACAAATACAAATACAATAACTGACAAAAGAGTGATGCCTGGTAAAACATTGTGTTCTGATTTAGAACTAAATATTATATAGCCTACATGCCATGGAATGTTCATCTTCCAGTGCAGTTAATGTTTACTCCGTCAACTCAACCTGAATTTCGACATGCCATTCATATATCATAATGAAATACTTTGAGTTCTCCTTAACAGCTGTAAACGCCAGTGACTGATCTGCCATGTAGCTTGGCATTAGTTGAAGAGATGATGTTAAGCAAATTCGTGCATCTACTATCAGTGCATAACGATGGGAAGTTGACCTCGTTCTGAGAGTGCAGTAAAGTCACCTCAAATGGGGCACTAATTAAAGGAAACCTTGCAGTACCCTATGTCATATTTCCCCCCAAAAAAGAATCTTTTAAGTGAATTCCAAAACTTACTTGCCAAATTGTTCCCAACTAAAGATTCACTGTTTCTTGAATTCCAGTTCTCTGGTTTTGTCGGTTCATGTGTCATTTACTCTTTTTAGGTAGGATAGCATTAATATAAAACTTCTTTCCTTGAATGAGTATATGCAGAAGAATTTACCTTCGGTGTATTGCAGAAGGTGCTTTGTCTTTAAATGTACGAATGACTACTTTGGTGCAAAGTACCCACCACAGCATTTTGTGAAGCGTGTACGGTTTGAACTTTGATGGGCGAAAAGAAAGACAATTTAAGAATTGACATTGAATGTCTAACACGATATTTATCCATTCTAGGACTAGGAGAACAAGCTAGCCATCGGTAATAGTCAGTACTATTGAACTGATATCACGCCACATGCGTTAGCCTAACGTTATATCACATTTGGTATTCGTTTAGTTATATAACACTAAAACTTGGTCGCTTCTAGCTTGAATTAGGCTATAGTAGGCTATCATGTTTTCGTACGAATGCATCATATCGTGGGAGCAACATGGGGTTCTACTTTGTCTTGCAACTCCAGCAGTTAGGAAAATATTTTGGATATTACTAGGGTTATCCATTTAGCCTTCCTGCTGGGGAAGGAACAGGGTGAATAACCTTAAGGCTTAAGCCAAGTGGCCAAAATTTGTTAAGTTTGTATCACTCCACAATTCCTTGCTGGTTTTGTTATGTTAAAATAATATATGCAAGTTACACTCTCATGCCTCACCTCACTTATCCTCTTCAGACATAACTTAAGGCTGCAATGGTCATCCAGCACGCTCATGCCAAAACAATTTAATTTATTAACTTGATTGGGACTGATGCACCATCCAATATATTCTATTCATCATATTGTAATTTCTAGGTCCCCAGTTGTAGTACTACTACTAGTTAATGCTCCATCTATACCCTCTTGCATATCATTAAAACAGAACAGAACAATTGGGGGAAGCAGTGAAATGATGTAGGGGGGTGAGTAAAACAAAATGTTCCAAAACTTTGTTTCTACCTTAGGCTAAACGATTTTGCAACAAAAAAATTCCAGTCCAACAGGAACAACTTAAAGACTACAACCAACTTATAGAGAAGAGAATGCCTGACACATCCCATCATACTTTATCCTCTATTCATCAGTTGTTGATGCCTTATACTGTACTTCATTTCTATTTAAATACAGGAATCCTTGGTTCATGGATGGTCAGTTTACTTGGAAGTTCTTCTCCAACGATTATCTGTGGTTGTCCAATCCATCCTTGAAAGCTAGTTATCAGCCAACAATAGCCTGTTGTAATAAATACAGGAAGTACAGTAGCTAGCTCTCTTCATTTTTGATTAGTAACAGAAAACAGCAGTAGTGATGTTTGCTTGTAAGACGTGTACTTTTCAGTCTATATCTTACAATGATTTTGTTTATCATTCTTTAAGACACATGACCCTAAAACCATTTAAATGTATCTTCTGTGACTTCTCAGCAACATGCTATGGGGATATGGTAATACATATACATGAACATGCAAATCTGACAAACAAATCAAAAACAACATCAATGCATATTCATGAGGTTGAACAGTCCGAATTCAAAGCTACTGCACACCTGGATAAGGCAGACACATCAGTCGATGGCAGCAGAACCTTACCATACTCGAGACTTGTACACAGTGCATGGAAGAAGAGAAGGGGAACCTCCATGAGGAGAATGATGGTCTTTAAGAGGAGGCAGAGATCGGCAACAGAAAATACAGATCACCTTTTCAAATCCTTCAGATGCCAGTTTTGTGACCGTTTCATACTCGGACAGGAGAACTGGCAGAGGCACAGACAGCGCCATCTTCAGAAATGGCCAGAGATTAATTATTGAAGTACTTAGAATGCAAGACCTGCATGTAAGAAAGAAATCCACGTTGCCATGTCCAATACATGTGACAATGCTACCAGTAGGTCATACATGAGCTTGACTAATCAAGATTGCACAAGCCTTTGCATACTGATATAGTCCAAATTATTCCTTATATTGAAGCAGTTGAAAACATTCCTTTTTTTCTTAATGCTGCCAACTTTTGCTTTCAGTGTGGTTTTCTTCATCAAGTTTAAAATGTACATATCAAACAAATTATTAGTGTTCTTTTCATGTTGCCTTCATGTGTTATTATTTACCTTTGAATTTAAAACAAATTTTCTTCTTACTGTCAAAGTTGCTCTTCCTATACCTTCTTGCAGTTCTATACTCTGAATAAAAAACATACAAAACTATGGGAAACACATCTTTATCCCTTATTTATTTTCTCATTTTTCTCCATAACTCCAAGAAGTTTTCTTTAACTTTCTATTTGGTATCTTTAATCCCAGTTATAATATAAATTACAATATCTCACTGTATGTGCTCCATATTGCATACATATTTCATGCATCTTGGACTGGGCTTCATAGAAAACAAACAATATACCATGTATTTTCTTAAACATGAACATCTCTTAAAATGATAAAAGACCCACCCTTTACATTCATGTCTTTTAATTCTTATCATAATAGTCCCAGTCCTAAAACTGATAAAACTATAAAATAGGTAAGGTGTACATTTGCTTGCTTATTAATTAGTGTAATTTAGGAAAATGATACTGTTCAACTACAAATTATGAATAGTAAGCACTTGACCTTTGGTCCGGTATACAAATACTACTGATAAGATAATCATCTCTTTATATAACATCTTCCAACAGTAAGGAATAAATTTATCATAAATTACAGTTCTTTTCTACAATAGTATTCTTAAAGATGCTATTTGGATTGGTCTTGATCAATTCTAATAAATTTATTACAAAACCCAATACCAATGTCATTCACATGCATTTTCCTTTGTAATGAAATGTGGATAACTGATAGAATAATTTGTTATCACACCTTACTGCTTATCTAGTGAAAAGCTGAAAGCAGCTTTGAGATCTGGACAGGGTCTTAGTTTAATGAACACGAGCGTACTTCGATAAAATTATTTGAAAGATGGCAACCAAATGTAGACAGTCACATTAACAATATGCTATCATCTTTAACACCACTTGATGTAACGTAAAACACAGGTTTCTTGCACAATGATGAAATGAAAAGTACAACATTCCTCAATGTTGAGGGAATGGAAACTTTCGCAGAAGCAAGTTTTCAGATGCTGCCATAATTCTTCAATCCTACAGCACTGGAACACATGAACTCTCCCCAGGAGAATAGAACAAAATGTTATTAACCAATACAAACCGCAACTGTTGCCTCGGCCCTTAGAGAAGATTAACACTGCCAACTTCAAGCCTTTCTCACTTGAATAAATTAACAACACACTGCTTAACTTACACTAGTAATTCATTCAAACATGGACACTTACACCTTCATTTTAGTAGACAAATTGATTGTTATCTGTAAGAGGATGAAAATCTGCAGAACACAGGTTGAATATTAGATCAGCTTCCAGAACTACAAATAGTATTTTACATATTGCACTTTTTTAATTTATTGCTGTTTCTAATCAATATCACAGCATATACATATTTCTGACCAGAGGTTGTTTAACCTTTATCCTTTAGTAATATAGCAACACACAGTTGCTTAGCATGTAAATATGGTATCCAGCTTCTCTGCTGCAGAGAGGTTAAAACACAACATGTTCACAGACTTTGTCCCTTTTTAAGTTTCAGCTTGAGTTCACTTGGTCTCTATTGTTCTTGAATGTAAATGTTCCAAACTTGGTCATAAATCATCTGACTACTGTTGGTGCCCTTATCGAGACATTAACAGGACAAAATCTTCAGTCGACTAAGTAAACAGGCGGTTCATTGTTTGTTACTTTAGCACCATTGGTTGAATTATTAGAAGTTGAAGTAAGCTCTCCTTTTTCATCCATTTGGTCATTATGTTCTCTTGCACCATCTGGTTCTTCTTTCTCTTCGATATCTCCATCAATTGTTCTCACTTGGTTTATCTGTGACACTCCCTCGTTGTCATGGTCACCTTCTCCAAGATCAGGTTTTTTTTCATCTTCTATTGCAGCTGGGAAAATCAACAAAACAAATTTATGGAAAAAAAGGATTGCAAAATTCAGCTACATTGTATCCAAGTAGTTTTTTATCGCTTTCCTCTTTCAATATAACACGTTAGGTTACAAGTCGATTTATCTTTAATTAACAGCGGTGTCCTACTGCCAAAGTGGCAAAAAAACAACTGACAAATATCTACCTTCAATACTGTTGTAGAGCTTTCCTTTTGTATTCTAAATGGTGACAAGGAACTATATGAACTTCCATTAAAACAAATCTAATGTACTTTCTCAGCAACCACTTGTTTTCCACTCACAGTGAGACTATGTTTTGTGTAAATGGAGATCGCCTCTGCTAATATTGCACACAAGTAGTTGTTAGTATGTTCACTTCATCAAACTTTTTATGCTAAATACACAGGTTGTTGAAAAGTAGTAGCAACATTTGCTATGAAAAGTCAATATTTCTCAAAACATTACAACAAAACATGTTTGTTTTGTTATTTAAGTGAAGCATTACAATACAATATTGTTTCTATAAGTAAAGGTGCTGCCTTGGAAGTTTGCATTCATGCTTTCTCACATAAACAGTTTGCACCATTTACTACTTATTGTTGCAACTCCTTGGTAATAAATGAGAAAACATCCAAAGGAGAAGAGTCTCACCAGAAAAGGCCCTTGGGTAATCTCTTGCTAGTTTAGCTTTCAAATTTCTGTAAACAAACAAAAGAAAACAGTCAGTATCAAACCATATTTAGAAAACAGAATTCCATATATTGAAACAAAGATAATGTGGATAATATTAAAATGACAATATTACTATCAGAACAACCAAGTTTTCTACTTTCAGTATCATTCTTCAGATTTCTGTTAACTTCAGATGCCACTTGATCTCCACATAATTACAATAGGGTTCTTGTACTCATCAAGATGTCTACATCTGCACAACAATTATAATGTTCAACTTTTGTGTAATCTTAATTATTAATAGCAAGGTGTAACACACACCATCACATAGATTCCTTTTGCTTTTGGCAAATTGATCAAAAATTTCTTCTATTGGAATCACTGCCAAGAGCTATTTATCCATGAATAACATCTACTGAAATGCAGTTCAATGCACTTGTTACACTATCATTGACTTAAAATGCATTTCAATCATTAATATCAACAGCTACACCTAACCACATGAATACACGAAGGTTATATGTCTCATTAAAAGCTTACAGTCCTAGGGATCTTAAATCAAATTTACTATTACTAACCTTAGTCGTCTAAAGATTGCATCAAGATCTCCTTTCATATCAAGTAGTAACTGCGTGTGGCCGGTAAATTGCTGATGCACATTATTGTATCTTTGGCTGGACAGACTGTTGAAATTAGACAGCATCTCATTTGTTTTTTCAAACCTGCCAAGCATGTGGTTCTGGGCATCTAAGATACCTTGCATGTCCTCATCATTCGTCATGGAAGTCAATGAGCCAAGAAAGGCATCGGAAGCCATTGGAGTGGTTTTAGACATCATTTCTGAGATTTCAGAGACACTCAAAATTAACATTGATTGAAAAGGTCTATTGTTTATCATGGGAAAATCACTTGTTTAATATGTTGTGGTTTGTGCCATTTGTCCTACTATATAACAAGAACCATGCTTCCCAAGTTCCCAGGTTAATTGTCTTCATGCCCTCTAAAATTAACTTAGTTTAGCTTAGTTTAGTAGAAAAAAAGGATCAGGAGAGAAACTCCAATCCCCATCAAGGACCCTATAGAAGAGAAACTTCATACCTTGGGGAACCATTTGAAAGATTGCTTTCCTCTCTTTCTGCTTGTCTGTAGATATACTGATAAAGCTGCTTTCCTTTCACTTCTTAGACATTAACAAATATTATATTTCTTACATTACATCAATGTTGTAGAATAGTGATGTAGCACCATCACATTTTTAGATATTATCCTCCCAATATATATGTTATGACAGTTGGCAAAGGATACTTAACAAAGCTCTCATGTATGTACCTTAGTAGAATACATTTCATTTACATATATTACAGAGAATGCATTGCACTTGGTTTGCAGCTCTTTCTGTGGCAATGTTAAATACAGGACCAACATTACAAATTGACAACAAAAATGGTATATGGCATACTGTACATTTAAAGATACATAAATTCAATGTTAAAAAGGAGGGAACGCAGCCCCAGGAAAAGTTGCATACTCTTGTCCAAGAGAACATGGGGATATGAAAGGATCATACTAATTTCCTACGAATCCATCTAGTTCCACAAACTTCCCACCATATTTTACAAATCTAACAATGGAGCACACATAAAAATTTAAAAGAATAGTAAAGACTTCATAATTGACGCACCTTCGTAATTGACGCACCTTCAATTATTACTAGCAACAATACAGCAACCTAAAATTTTTGCAGTCAAGCAGAGTTATATATTTCATGAGTTTTAATCCATCTCAGGTGTATGCTGATCAAATTGTGTTTTTTTTAAGCTTTTAACTGCCTCCCCCCAGTTTTGCATATTTTTGGGCATTTGGAAATCTTACTCCCAAAAAATAACCAAAATTACCTCAATATAATACCACTAATCTCTGGGACCTGACCTTTCTGAGGTTAGAGGCTCAGAGCATAACAGCATCCAAAGATAATGGATGTTTACTTAGGCCTTCACTACAGTAGCTTATCGACAAATGTTTCAATTTAGGGGTATGAAAGAACTTGCATTCTTGCAATGCAATTTTAATCCATTTCACGAAATATAAAGCTTTGGGTATGCCTCAATCTCTCTGCCAATAAATAAGGCCTTCAGAAAGTCACAACTCCACAAAAACAGATACACAAGCAAATGGAACACTACAGTAAAAGAAAGGGCCTGATAGATTCCATATTCCATAAACGAGTTACAAAAGTTAAAAATGTGAAAAGATTTGCCGTCTCTGTACAATATTCATGCCCACAATATATATCCTCTGTACAGTACGTGTTAGTGTGCATCACTTAGCCATGTGCGTAGTAGTGGTGTGTCATTGGTTCTGCTTCAGAGAACTAAGTCACACAGAGCCTCAGTGTAGCAGTGTACACCAATTTTTTGTAACATGAGTTTTGTTCCCCCTGCACCTATGGGGTGAATCACGGCTGAAGGTAAACAATTGAGTATGCATATTAGAATAACAAGGCAATCATGGCTAATTAATT